>PVJH01004338.1:0-126984 GCA_004026705.1 Nesogale talazaci
ACTTCCCTGTTGTCCATGCCCCAGAGAGGAGGCTACGTGTAGATCCCTGAAGTTGGCTCTCCCTCTCCATTCCTCCATCCCTCCACCCTCCTGGTATTACCACTCCCATCACTAGTCTTGATAGATCACCTATCCTAAGTTTCCTATGTTTCCACCTTTACTGTACATCTCCTGGTCTAGCTGGATTTATGTGGTAGAATTGGGGTCATGATAGTGAGTGGGAGGCAGCATGGGAACTAGAGGAAGGTTGCATATTTCATAGCTCCTACCTTGTATCTTAACTGACTCATCTCCTCCTTGTAATCCCTCTGCACCTATTGATGGGCTTTGGTTCCCAATCTGTACTTCCCCTCATTAATAATAATATAATTTTAGCTTATTGATATTGTTGATGATAATTTAGTAAACCCTTTTAGAAAATAGTTAAGGAAATTACAATAGAAAACCACATTAGACAGATTTATTTTTTTTAAAGAGAATGTCAGTCAAGTCCTAGTAACAAAAAGCAAAAAAAAAGGAAAATCTCCTGAAAAGCGGGTACCTTCCAAACAATGACTCTCTCTCCATATCTCCTCTCCCCATCCCTGTCCACAGATCCAGATCCTCATCAATCTCAAGGTATGGGCCATACTGTAGTTGTTAAAACCGTCTCTAATGTTGTGTTTCTTATCCATATATATTCGAGTATAAGCCAAGTTTTCCAGCACATTTTTAATGCAACTTTTGTAGTAAAATTAGGAGCATTGACCAATATTCAGGCTTAAGTATATACGGCATATTATTTAACTCTGAACTTACTTACTTTGAAATGTCTGTGTAATGTTTTGTATAAAAAGGCATTGCCCTAAAAAGGCTAGGGTAAAAACTTGGTGGTCAAGAAGAGATTAATCCATTTCCACTTATTTCTTATGGGAAAAGTTGTTGTGGGAGTCGACTGCATCACACCTTGCCCCTCCTTCCAGAATGGAGCAGCCTCAAGATCCAGGGTTCTACTGTAGAAGTCGTTGTGGAGCCTTCTGTTCTTTCCATTTAATCCACGTCTTCTTTTTATGAATTTAAAACCACAGTGAAATGTCTGTGAGAAGCAAGTTCCTTGCTGTCTTGTGCACGGTGGGTTCCCAAAACCCTAGCACATTTGATAAATGTGAATGAAAAGTGAGCAATAAAACTATGAAAGAGAGAGCATTTTAGGTGATACTCTAAATCTATTTCTAATCTGTCACAACAGGTAACAATTGCATACAATACTTCCAAACAATGCAACAGACACACTTCAAGTAGACACTGACCAATCTAGATTCTTGACAAATGTACAGTCCTATCTGGTCACCACTATCAAGATGGAGAACACTTTTATCACCTAAAAAAATTGACTTATGGCCTTCTCCGTCCATATCCAGCATCCAATCTCAGATCAGAGGACATTAATTTGATTTTTACATAACTACACACATCACATGACACATCACTTTGACTTTGTTTCGTCGAAATGTAATCATAAATAAGTACCCTTGTGTCTGCAGGAGCCCTGAGTAGTATAGTGGTTACAAGTTAGCAGTTCGAAACCACCAGCACCTCTGAGGGGAAAAGGCTGCACTTTCTATTAACTTAAACAGCTGCAAGCTCAGAAACCTACAGTGGGACTGGTGGTCAGGGAAGGGAGAGAGGTGTGGCTGTGAGTCAGCCTTGACACCGTGGCAGTTAGTTGTGTGGGCTTTTCTTGTTTCTGTCGTCTTCTGTTAAACCGGCTTTTGGGATCTATCTATGTGGGTGCACATATCGTTAGCACGTGCGTTTTTATTATCTAACAGGATTCCATTGTAAGGATTGCTGTTAGTGCTGTCAAGTCAGTTTCCACCCTTGGCCACCCTGTGGATGACAGAACAAGCACTGTCCAGTCCTAGGCCGTCCTCACAGTTAATGCTACAGTTGAGACCACTGTTGAAGGGGCAGTGTCAATTATTCTCAAGGATGGTCTTCCTCTTTTCACTGTCCCTCTAAGAAGCCTGGTGTTCTTCTCCAAGGACTGGTCTCTCCTGCCAGCATATGGGGAGTACAGAAGTGAGGTCTTTTCATGCTGACTCCTAAGGAACATTCTGGCTGTTCTCCATCCAAGACAAATTTGTTTGTTTTAGCAGTGCGTGATATATTCAATACTCAAGTCTACTTCTGTCTTCCTTATTCATCTTCCAGATTCCACATGAATAAAGGGTAAGTGAAAGTAGCATGGCTAGGTCAGAAGTACCTTATCCCTCAAAGTACCAGCCTTGGGAACCCTATGGGACAGTTCTATCCTCACCTATCAGTTCACTATAAGTCCAAATCCACTTGATGATAAGGAGTTTTAGATTGAAAGGTGTGTATTTTATTTTGTAGGAAGCTGCCTGATTGTTGTTCAAAATAATTGCACTTATATCCCTACTAGCAGTGGTTGAGTTTTATAGTTGCTTCAAATTCTCACCAAAGTTTATATGTCTTTTTATTTTATTCATCTGAGTGGATTTTCATTTTTTTAAAACCTTGACATTGTTTAATGGCTTAATGCTATAGAGCCTCTCTCCATGTGATTTCTGGGCATGCACATGTTTTTTTATTTGATAAGAGATCAGTTGCAATCTTCAGATCATTTTTTATTGAGTTGGTTATCAACTTCTGATTAGCTTGCAAGCTTTCTTTTACGATTCTGGATATGTCCATATGTATGGCACATAATTCCTCACAGATTCTTTCCTTTTCTTTCATTTTCTTAATGGTGTTTTTCAGAAAGTAAAAGACTGTAATTTTTAATGAGGTCCAGTGAATCACTTGTTCATCCTTCTATAGATTGTGAATTTATGTTTTTGCTCACACTAAGATCACCAATATCTTTCCCCAGTGCTTTTTTGGGAGGAGTTTTATGGTTTTAGCTTTTCTTCTTAGGCCTTGGGTCCATTTTGAGCTAATACTCTTCTCTTAAGGGGTGTGAATTAGGGGTTGAGGTTGATTTCTCTATAGGACTATTCCTCTGTGGTTGATTCCAGCATCATGTGCAGAAACTATTATCCTTCCCCAGCTTTAATTTCTTCATTCCTTGCTGAAAATAAATTGACCATATCTGTGTTAGTATGTGTATAGCTCTAAGTTCTGTTTTATTGATTTTAGTGTCTATCCTTATGTCAATATGACACTGTATTGATTAGTACAGGTCTGTGTTAAGTCATGAAATCTGATTGTGTGACTCCTTCAATTATACTCTTTTAAAAGTTCATTAGTGCCAATCTGGGGCAATTTTATTTTCATGTAAATACTAGAAAATGTTATTGCTTTTCATCAAAGACTCTGATAGAATTGTAATGGGGAGATCAACTTGGGAAAATTGACACCTTAAACATATTGAAATTTTCTATCCATGGGCATAATATATCTCATGGGCTTTTTGTTAAGCATTCTTTGATTTTTAAATGTAATGTTTTATTGATATTTGTATTAAGTTCTTGCACATATTTTGTTGGTTTTGATATTATTTAAAATGTTATTTTAAAGTATCAATTTCTAATGATTCATTATTAATACATAGAATTAGACTTGATATTTTTATTGAATTTTGTATCCCGATGCCTGCTAAGCTCATTTGAAAAAAAATCTTGTAGGTTTTTCTTTTTAAGGTACCTAAATGATTGTGTTATCTGAAAAAAAATGTTTCATCTATTACAATCTCCTTGACTTGTATCTCTTTTTGAAATTTGCACTGCTTAGGATCTAATACACCATTGTAGATCAGTGGTGAGAATGGACATCCTTATCTTATTTCTCATCTTAGAGGAAAACTTTCAGGCTTGTGTCTCTAAACATAATATTAGCTATAGATCTACCTTATCTGGTTAGCGAAACTTACCTTCATATTTTTACAGGCAATTTTTTATAAGACAGTTTTATTGGCGTATAATCCAGGTATCATAGAACTCAAAGCTTAACTCTATTCCAAAGGGTTGTGCAGTCAACACTACAATCGATGTTGAAATATTTTCTTCATTCTTGTGTCCATTATTATTAGTTCCCCAGTGACCCCCAACATCCCCTGCCTTAACCCTTAGGAACCATTAATCTAGTTATTATCCCTGTAAGTGTACCTATCTTGGATTTCATATAAAGAAAATCATATTTTAAAATGCCAAAAAGGCAACAAAATTAACACAGAAAGCCACCAGTCTGAGAGAAAACAGAAGACAATTGAATCCAGAACAGATTAAAATAGGTCAAAAAGGAAAACAAATGACAATACGCTAATTTTTAACCTGACTGTCTCTGCTGATAGAGAGGGGGAGAGAATATAAATGAAGCAGAAAGAAAATAAAAGTTACATGTGGATTAATGCCATTTTTTATCTTACGTGGCTAATTATTCTAACCCAAAGGTGAGTTCAGTTCCAGACATAAAAAGTAAGAACTAGTCTTGTGAATCCCACCAATCTCTGTACACCCAGTAAGCCGGAATTCATTTATGTTCTGAGTTCTGCTCCACAGTTTTCTCCTCTATTCAGGATCTTCTAGGGTGGTTCTTGTCAGAGTGCTTGGTGGTGATGATTGTTCTTGATAGGTTCCAACTCGAAGCAGTCCTGTGTACAAGAACAAAACACTCCCCTGTTCCATGCCTTTTTGTGTTGGAGTCCATTGTTGCAGTCACTGTTGTCAATCGTGTTTGCTACCTACCTACTTTACCAAAAGTCATGTCTTTTTCCAGAGACCAGTCTCTCCTGACAATGTGTTCAAAGTATGTGAAATGAAGTCTCGCCATCCTGGCATCTAGCGAGCATTCTGGCTGTATTTTCTTCAAGACAGATTTGTTGGTTATTTTGGCAGCCCATGGTACTTTAGATATTCTTCATCAGCACCACAGTTCAAATGCATGAATTCTTCTTTGGTCTTATTCAGTGTCAAACTCCCTTAAAAAACTATTTTATTGATCTGTAATTAATATTTCATATAATTCAATAGTGCAAGCATATCAAGATATGTTATGTAGCCATGGCTGCAATCGACTTTGGAAACTTTTCTTCCTTCTTGTACGTATTGATGTTGGCTCCCGTTTTCCCCTTCTATGCCCCCAGGCAAACATTAATCCAGCTACTGGCTTAATAGATCCACTCATCCCTGTGTCCCTCTAAAGATGAACATGCAAAACAAGGATCCAGCAACAATGGCCATACACAACAGAGAAAGCCTTTGATTGAAGAGAAAACGGAAAATGTTAAAATGTAAAATAAATTCACTTTGGGAGAAGAGGGAGATCAAATGACAAGGTGTTCCAGTCCTAGTCTGTGGGAACTCAATTCACTTAGGGTCCCTGCCAATGCATCTGGGGCTGCTACTATGATCCATAGACTTCTACAAATCTCTTGTATCAGATTTAGGCAGGCATACCATTCCCTCCTTTGTATTGGGAGTTTATGATTTACAATCCTTGGATCACATCAGCTGTTGTGCATCTTCCATGTGGACTTAGCTGACTCCTTGTTTAGAAACAAGCCTTTAAGACTCCAGATGCCGTTTTTCAGGATAACTGGGCACCATGTGATTTCTTCATCACATTTTGCCCTGGCACACATTTCTTCAGGGATCTCCTCATGAGGGTGATTACCAGGCAGAGTTATCTCATCAGAACCAATTGTTCTAATATAGGGCTATGGCCAAGTATGAGCTCTAGAATAATTCAGAGAACTATGATTTCTCTAAGTTCCTGGCTCACTTTGAGAAGCATATTTTTCATTTTACTATAGTAATTATACATCATCTCCATGGAGTTCAAGGTAATTTTATTGATAGTAACATTATTGCAGTCAATGGTAAAGCAATCTTGAGCAAAGGATTTTATACACATGTGGGACTTCTTATTAGAAATCCAATACATGAGTTTGAAATGTGTATATCCTCAAAATGTGGGTGGATGACACTAGCTACCCCTTCTGTGAGTGTTGGAGATATGGGAATACTTTCAGGTACTCAGAACCATGCTTTTTAGATTAGCCCATGTCACATAAAGGCAGAGAGAGTGTGAAAATAGCAAACATACGTTGGTCCTGGTGACCATTGACTAGGACACCCTCAGAACAATAGGTCTGAACCCACCCAAACTCCAATGACCACCAAATCGCTTACCTGGGGATGAAAATTATCTGCTGCTTCTTCCACTGGAGCATTTCCACTTCAAGTTCAAAGGAGTGTTTCTATTCATCGGTTCTGCTCTAAGTGTGTTTAAGTTAAAGTCCATTTCACTTAGTGGGGCTTCAAATCCAGGTCCTTCTGGTGTGGTCTATGAAGGGTGTTGTGGACCTTGGAAGGGCAGAGTTTGAGTTATTTATAACACTTTGTCTGGCTACCTTCTACTGCTGTTTTATCATGCTTGAATCCACATTGGGATTAACACATGTATTGCCTGTATGTATTAAGGCGGTAATTTTTTTCTCCTTTATCCTGTTAATAATGTGGATTGACTGATTTTCAAGTGCCATGTCATTTTTGCGGTTAATCTCACTTGACCGTGGCATTGGGTTTGCTCTGGTCCATAGTGACCCCCTGCACAACGGAATAAAACATCTCATGGTCTTGCACCGTCCTCATGGTTGTTTCCACACCTCCTTGAAGATGTTCCTCTTTTTTGCTGTCCCTCTACGTCACCAAGCCTAATGGCCTTCTCTAGAACTGGTCTTTCCTTGCAACGCATCCAAGTATATAAGAGGAAGTCTTGCTACCCTCATCTCTAAGAAGCACTCTGGCTGTACTTCTTCCAAGATGGGTTTGTTGGTCCTTTTGGCAGTTCCTGGTACTTACAATATTTTTCTCCAGCAAAATTCAAATGCATCTACTTTCCTTATTCTTCAACTTTCCTTATCCGATGTTTGATTTCATATGCATATAAGGCAATGGAAAACACTTGGGCATTGAATATATGCATTATATTGTATATAATATTGGGTCAGGTGCATCTTAGTCCTCAAAATAACATCCTTGCTTTTCAACCTATTAAAGAGCTCTTGTGCAGCAGATTTACCAAATGCATGGCATATATATATATGTATATGGATTTGTTAAAATATTAAGATTTTTTTCCAGTTTGCCTATCCATACCTTTTTTAAAAGATTTTTTATACCCATTTGTCTATCCAATTATAATGGCAGTGGATTTGAGTCTGCTATCAATCCAAAAATTTGAGAGTCTCTATTTAATGTTCTAATAATATCTGTGCTTAGTTTGCTACCAAGGTAATTCTGACCTCAAAGGATCTGGGTAGGGTTCCATTCTTTACCTATTTCCTGAAAGTCTGTGTAAGATAGGTTAATGTTTTCCTTGAATGATTGATAAGGTTCATGAATGGTCATCAGATTTTCTTTGTGATGACAATTTTGATATAAATTTTGTTTCTATCATAGACACAGTGTTATTTATATTTTCTACTTTCTGTGTTAAAAAAGCATTACTTATTTGTATTTTTCAGATAATTTATCTATCTTAATCAAATTGTTGAACATATTGGCAAGAAGTAACACAATATTTTGTTGATTTTTTTAGAAATTCTAGTGAAGTAATTTTATTCTTAATATTAGTAACTTGGGTTCTCTTTCTCTCATTTAATGTGACTAATGCTTTGCTATTGTGTTGAATTTCTTTTCAATTTTGAAATTTTAACTTTGTATTATTATTTGGGTAAAAGTTTACAGAAGATATTAAATTTCCATCTAACAATCCAAACATTTTGTTCAAGGGCATTGACTGCAATCCACACACTGTGTATGGTTATATTTAAACTTTGTTGTGGATAGGCACCATCAAATAGGTACCCACTTACAGGTCCCCCACGTACAACAGAATGAAACTCTACTAAGACCTTCACCAGCCTCACAATCATTGACAGTCACTGTTTCTATCCATCCTCTCATCTGTTTTCTGTTTGTCCCATCTATTCTGTGTCCTTTTGTCCCTAAATCCATCGAGGGAACTTTTGTTGAATTTCAAGGCCTTGGGTTCATTGACAATTTTTGTTTGTCTGCTTTGTATCTGCTCTATTTAGTTTTCTTTTTTTTACTTATTTTGCCTATATTGGGCTCTTACTTTTCTATAATTTGAATGAATCATGGGATATTTAATTCTGAATTTTTCTAATATAGGAATTGAAATCTATAACTTCTAAATGTTGAATATTCTGTGTTCTCAGTTTCATTTAGTTCAAACTGCTTTCTATTCCCCTTGGTGAAATTTTTTTGTAAGTCTTTAGGTTATTTAGCTGTGTGTTATCTAATTTCCAATTAATTGGAAATTTACAGCTCTTTAAGTTTTAGACTTCTAATTTAATTCTATTGTGCTGACTGAACATATTTTCTATGATTTGAAACATTTTAGATTTATTTAAAAATTTCTAGAGCTTGAATGTTTATTATATTGTTGAATATGACATATATACTTGAAATGCGTGTATATTCTGCTATGGTTTGCTAATGTAGCCAATAAATGTCATGTAGGTCAGATTGGTTATGGTGTTGTACATGTTTTCTGAATATTTATTCATTTTATGTATACTTATCCTACTGATTGGAGCCTGGGTTAGGTGTTAGGCTGCTAACCGTAGGGTCAGCTGTTCTAACCATGAAGCATGAAACCCAAAGGGGCAGTTCCACTCTGTCTTACTGGGTTGCTAAACAGAACAGACACTATGGCAGTAGGTTTGGGGGTTTCTGCTATTGATTGAGAGAGGAGTGCTTGGATTTATAATTTATTTTTGAAAGGTTTTGTTTCAGAAAGTACACTTTGAGACTATATTATTTAGGACTGTAAGGACTTCTTTGACATCTACAACCTTAAAGGCAGTTCTCTTTAGTCTTCTTCTTATTCCTTGTATAGAAACCTATTTTTTGATATTCATACAGCTTTTAAAGATCATTGTTTACATGGCATAATTTTCCTGCCTTTTATTTTTAACTTGCTCTCTTTATATTCTTAGTGAGTTTCTTCTATACAGTATATGTTGGGTCTTGCTTTCAAAAAATATATAGTGTGACAGTTTCTGCCTTTTAATTATAGGGTTCTCATTATTTGTATTTACTAGAATTATTATATGTGTGGCTTTGTATACTACCTTCCTGTATATTGTATATTTCCTGAAATTTATTCTTTATTTCTTATTTTGAGTTATTGGAATATTTCTCAGGATTCTATTTTTCTCCATTATTACCTTCTTAATTACACGGTTTTGTTTTATTTTTAGGAGTACACCTATGGTTTGCATTATGAATCTTTAACTTATTACAATCTAGGTTCAAATGATACATTGCCGCCTTATATTCAATGTTAGATTATTTTAACAAAATGCTTGTATTTCCCTTCTCTCTTGTTTTGTACTATTGTTATCATAGATTTTATTTCTATCTGTAATAAATCCTGATACGTTGAAATACTACACTTTTAGTAGTCCACTATCTTGATAGTTTCTATCAATCACTTCTTTCTTTCCTGGTTCTGAGTCCTATTTTCCTGGTTCTTGGTCTGCCAAGTCATTTTTTTATTGAATGTTGAATATTGTACATCATGCATTTTGAAGTCCATATTATGTCTTCTTCCTTTAGAGAGTGTTGGGCTCAGTTCAGGAAAGCAGCAAATTGACTGAAAGTCAGTGTCACCTCCTCAAGAATTGTTGTTCAGTATTGTTTGGGGGGTGCTACAGTAGCTTTACAATCCCGGGACATGATTAAAGTCTGGCCTTTCTGGGTCGCTATCTGTTGTTAGGTGCTCCTGGGTTGACTCTGCCCCATAACAACCCCAGGCTCAACAGACTGAAGCACTGCATGGTCCTGCGCCATCCTCACAACTGTTCCTAGGCCAGAGGTCTTTGAGGCAGGCCCTTCTCTTTTGAAGCCCCTGTACTTTACCAAACATAATGTCCTTCTCCAGGGACTGGTTCTATCTGATAAGATGTCCAAAGTATGTAAGATAAAGGCTTGCCATCCTCCCCTCAAAGGAGCACTTTGGCATGACATCTTCCAATACCGATCAGTTTGTTCATTTAGCAGCCCATGGTACTTTCAATATTCGTCTCTAGCACCACAATTCAAATGCATCAATCATCTATGGTCTTCCGTTTTCAATGTCAAACTTTCACATGCATACAGTGCAATGGAGAATACATGGCTTGGCTCAGGTGCACCTGAGTCCTCAAGGTAATATCCGTGCTCTCCAATGCTCTAAAGAGGTCCTGTGCAGCGGGCTTACCTAATACATGCATCTTTTGATCTCTTTACTGCTGCTTCCATGAGCACTGATTGTGGACCCAAGTAAGATGGACTCCTTGTCAGCTTCAACCTTTTCTCCATTATCATGAGGCTGCATGTTGGTCCGGTTGTGACGATCTTGGTCTTCCTTACTCTAAGTTGCAATCCATATCGAAGGCTACTATCCTTGATGTCCATCAGCGAGTGCCTCAAATCCTCCTGACTTTCAGCAAACAAGGTTATGTCATCTGCATACCACACCTTGTTAGAAACCTTCCTTTGATACTGATGTCACACTTTTCTCCATATAATCTAACTTCGTTTGATGATTTTCTCAGCCTATAGATTGAAGGAGTATGGTGAGAGGATACAACCGTGCCACACACCTTCCCTGATGGTAAACTATGCACTATGCCCTGGGTGTTTGTTTGTTTGTTTCAAACTGCTGCCTCGTGATCCATGTTCAAGTTCCAAATGAGCACAAACAAGGGTGTCAGAATTCCTATTCTTCTCAAGGTTTATGATGGTCCACACAGTTAAATCCTGTTGTCAATGAAACACAAGTAAATATCTTTCTGATATTCCCTGCTGAGAGCCAAGATCCATTTGACATCAACAATGATATCCCCTTGTTCCGTGTCCTCTTCTGAATCTGGACTCAACTTTTGGCAGCTTCTTGCCAATGTGCTGCTACAACAATTGTTGGATCTTAAGCAAAATTTTGCTTTAGTGGGATATCGTCCTCTAGTGTGAGTATTTCTTTGGAATGAGCACAAATATGGTTCTCTTCTAGTCAGTTGTCTTCCGAATTTCCTAGCATAGACAAATGAATGCTTCCAATGTGTCTTCTGCATTCTGGAACATTTCAGTGGGGCTCTGTCCGTTCCTACTGCCTTATTTTTTCAATACACTCAGGGCAGTTGGAATTTCTTGCTTCACTACCTCTCATTCTTGTACATGTGCTACCTCCTGAAATAGTGGACTATCTACTAGTCCTTTCTGGTACAGGGACTCTGTGTATTCTTTCCATCTGCTCTTGATGCTTCCTGTATCATTCAATATTTTGTCTGTAGAATCTTGCAAAATTGTAATTCAGGCTTGAATATTTTTTTCTTGAGGTCTTTCAGTTTCAGATATGCTGATCACGTTTTTCCCCTTTGGCTTTCTAATTCTCGGTCCTTGCACCTTTGGTTATAATATTGCATATTATAATGATATACAATATAGGTGATATAATATATATAATAAATAATATATTATAATAATAATATGGGGGTCCTTTTAGACTGGCTCAAGTGATTACTGATAACTCTCCTTTCTGGCTGGAATCCAATGATTCCCAATTCTCTGTAATCTCTGGGAACTCCCAACCCTTAGAACATTCTATGCCTGCCTCCTGTGTATACAGCAAATACTCAGTGATTATCTGCGGACATTTCTGGAGTTCCTTTTCTACAAAGCTCCATCATTTTCAAAAGTCAGCCTTTAGACATTGTCAACTAATGTTTCTTCATTTTCTATACTCTGTTTGGGATTCTCTTCCCTTCTCCACAGTCTGCTGTACACTTCCAGCAAAAAGTCAGGGCAATCCTATAGGTTGCTTGTTTTTCTCCTCCCAGGGACCATAGATTTGCTCTGTCTGTGGTTCAAAGTTGGAAAACTGCATGAAAGGGGAAAGAGAAAGGTGGGGGGGGGACCCAGATTTCTAGTTAGTTAAGCAGGATAATGAATCCATTCCTTGTTTCCCATTGTTGCTGAAAGTAGAAGTCCTTTAGAGAACACATCATTTGGTTATTTATCCCTACCACTGTTTCCATTAATGATCTCTTTTGTCCTTAATCTTATATACAGATTTTAGGCATAAATGTCATTATTATTAAAGACTAAAGAATAATAGCTATTGGTTATTGAATGTCAATTATTTATCACTTTCAATGCTAAACACATTACAGGTTTTAAAAATCACTTTTAAAAAACAGGAAATTGGCATATACAAGCTAGTGAGACTGCAGTTAGGATTCAAACTTGAATACCATCATCTTTTGTAACCAATCTCACTATTCTTAGACTTACCAACTATAGTGGCATGAGGTGTGCTTATGCTGGGATTATATGTGATTATATGTACTAGACCAGTGGTTCTCAACCTGGAGGTTGCAGCCCATTTGGGGGTTGAACAACCCTTTCATAAGGGGTCACCTGACTCATAACAGTAGCAAAAGGACAGTTATGAAGTAGCAACAAAAATAATTGTACGTTTGGGGGGTCAGCACAACATGAGGAACTATATTAAAGGATCATGGCATTAGGAAGGTTGAGAACACCGTGCTAGATGCAAGCGCTACACCAATGCACCCCGAGTAGAGGCCCAAGATGACAGGGTGTAGGAATTTTGATAAAGTTTGTTGGTCTCTCAACACACAGTTGTGTCACTAGGATGCAGGCAATGTGAATCACCACTGTCAGAGTAGGTGATAGCAAGGTAACTATAAAAATCCTATGCAGTCTTTCACCAGGATTTGTTTTTTCATTAAAAAGCTCTCTGCAGGTCTCTAAAACAATAAAACATTTTTCATAAATTGAGGTTACATGGGCAATGTACCTACACGGTTAAAAATTCTATGTGATGTAAGCTTTAAACCTTCTGATAGGCTCCAGTCAGAGCTGTCATTATAACTTAATGCAATGACCTTTGAATTCTATCACCTTGTCTGGATGTGCGACCATCATGCTCTCTTACTTTTCTTGCTACTGTTGTTTTCATACTCTGATTTTGTGACAATTTTAGCTGCTTTTGCTCAAGTATCATGGAGATTAGTATGTGTGAAGTTACATCAGTAACTCGCTTGAGAGAGAAATAATAATTAAAGAAAGAAATAGATCATTAAAAAACTGCCCCCTCCGCTGCTAATGGTATAACCAATAGTGTTGGCATTTCAATGTGGAAACATTTTGATTAACCATTCTGTGGTGGCTAAGGCACCCCTGAGTTGCTCTGATCTTATGTACCAAAGATGTACACATTGCCAGGTTCTGCACCGTCCCCACAGTGTGCTGATGATGTTTGAGTCCGTCAGTGCAAAACCATATGGATTCTCATTGAGACGCTCTCCCCTTGTCACTGACACACTATTTGAATGAGCAGGATGTTCTCCAGCGATGGGTCCCTCCTGACAACATGCTCAAATCTGTAAGGCAAAGTCTAGCCACCGTCGCTATAAAGGCGCCTTCTGGCTTTACATTTTTCCAAGACAAATGTTTTTTGTCCTTCTGATAGCTCATGCTACATTGAACACTCTTTGACAACACCATCAAGCAAAAAGCACCTTCCTCTATCTTTCTTATTTGTTGCCCATACTCAAGCTCATATTTTGACCCCTATGGACTTGTTTTAATTTTCTTCACCTTCAACTTTTACTTGGATATGAGCAATTGATTTCCGTTCCACATTTGTCCCCATCACTCATTTTATTGATATCATGTGTCTCCATCAACTCTTCCCATAGATGTAGTCAGTTTATTTCTTTGCTTTGTGCTTTATTTATGCTGCTGAATAGGGGTATTTTCCATGAATAGATCTTTGGTTTTGCAAAATTCCATCATGAAATTTCTGCCACCACCCCTGTCTCCAAAACCAAAATTTCCAAGTACCAATCCTTCTTTATGTCACATTTTTGTATTCTAATCAGCAGTAATTCTCAGAGCATCTTTTTTTAAAAACCATTATCTTGGAAGCTAATACAGATCTCATATGATTCCATAGTTCAATCACATCAAATGGCATTGTACAATTGCTATCTCAATTCCTTTCCAAACATTCTTTTCCTTCTTGAACTTCTTGACACAACTGCCTTTGCCCCATACCATCAACACTGTACCTTGCAGAAACCCTTTTTCTACTTGCTGTCTCCATAGAGCTATTAATCTTGGGTTTCATATACTGAAAAACAGAAAAACATAAAACAAAAATTCAAGAGGGTGTCCTCCAATGGCATAACACATCTGAGATAAACTCCAAAATGAACAAACAAATTAAGAAAAGGTTGAAAACCAGATCAGACCCATCAAGCATTGAAGGGGGTGATCAGCTGACAAGATTTTAACCATTCAAATCAGATTTATCATTTTTATCACCTATAGTCAGGTCTCCACTTCACTCTGTTTAATAACCACTTTCCTCGCAACCCTCTATTATGGATAGAGAGACACCACTAGAAGACCATTTCCTACAAAGATCCCACAAATATACCCCAAGGTGCTTCATAGCCTTCTGCAAACCAGATTCTCACAACTTGGGCTCTGATACTATTCCTTCTTTTGACTTCAGATTATGTGATCTGCAATCTTTTGGTGACTGATGTTGATGGGCTTCCTCCATGTTGACTTGGTTAACATCTGACTTAGATGGCTGGTTTTTGGAAACAAGCTTTTAAGCCCCAGATGCTATTTTATCTCCTGGTCAGGCACCGTCTGATTTCTTCACTACACTTGCTACAGCACCCATATCTTTTGTGTTTCCTTCCTGGGGGTGAGTATTGAGCAGAGCCATGATGCCAGAACTAATTTCTCTTAAATCGGAGCTAGGATTTTGTGTGAAACCAAAACCCATTTCTGTATCTTCTTTCTCCCTCTCTCCCTCTCCGCCCCCCCCCCCGCTTTGAAAAGCCTCCTTGTTAATTTATGGTAGAGGGTCTTATCAATCATCCCCCAGTATTAAATGATCTTTCATTAATATTGTCTTTGATTATCCATTGGTAATCATTTTTACAGCCCCGTTGACAGAGGAATACAGGTTAACATCAGATTGCAGTACCTGAATTATTTACTTGTACAGAATTAATCCTTATATGCCTGGATGCTATTTACACAAACAATGAGGATTGATTGTTGGGGTAATTGTACAATAGCAATCACTGAGAATGTCAGTCAGAGGTTTGTTTGAATAATATGTATCTCAATACAGCGTACAAGGTATTGCAATAAAAAGATCATGTTTGTCTATAAACCCACTAGAGGTGCCTTCCACTTCCACAAACACCATGAATTTTCAGTCGTAAGTCCTCAGGTAACAGGTGTGTCTGCGGTCGTGTCCAGTTCACACAGTGAATTCTTCACATTGGATCTTGCTGATGCAGCCTCTGGGGCATGCACCTTGAAGATCCGGGATTCAATACCCCAGTGTTCCATGATCCCCAGCCTTGGTCCTCAAGATGTGCCCCAAAGTCTGGGTCAATGTGGCCCATTTGGTGCATACCACGAGTCCCTATTTCAGTCATTCTTCCCCCTCCTAGAGGTCAATCTCCCCTCATTTATTATCAACAGTCATGCATTTGTGCTTCCCCCAGATGGGTTTTCTCCCTTTTCCCTCTCCTGACTCAACTTTCACATCAGTATCCCTCATCCCTCTGATAGGACTGTCTTCCTATAGGGGGGACCTCAGCACAGCTTTGTATTATAGCCACTCTGTAAACAACACGCCCTCTCCATCCGTAACATTTGATTCCCCCTTTCAGTCCCTTAACAATTTGATCCCAGCTTACTTAAGGTACCCTCCACAAAGTGACTTTCAAGATACATACCCAAGTAGGATGGTGTATGATTCAATGACACCAGACTCTCTAATGGACTGTCTGGCCACCCTGGCCAGCAGACTGGATGCCCTGCAAACCTGAACTTGTGCCCATCCTCTTGCTTGTTCCTACATTAGAGAACTTAATACAGTATTTGTCTTTTTGTGATTGACTAACTTCACTCAGTATATCTTCCAGTTCCCTCCATGTCATAAGGTGTTTCATGGTTTCATCATTGTTTTTTCAGGGTCGTCTATTATTCCACGTTGTGGATATACCAGAGTTTTCTTAATCCAATCTTCTGTGGAAATTTAGGCTATTTCCAACATCTTGCTATTATGAACTGTACTGCGGACATCTTGGGAAAGCATACATCTGTTCATGATTGGTTTCTTATTTCTTTGGGGAAAATGCCCAGTAATGATTGCTGAGTCATATGGCATTTCAATTACCAACTGTTTTAAGAAACACCATATTGCTTTCCACGGTGGCTAGAGGTATTTGCAAGCCTACTAGCAGTGAATAAGAATTCCAATCTCACCACGCAGTCTCCAGAATTTGTTCTTTTCGGTTCTTTTAAATTGTGTTAAGGTTATGGGTGTTAGGTGGTATTTCATGGTTGTTTTAACTTGCATTCCCTGGATGCATAGTGAATGTGAGCATTTCCTCGTGTGTTTATTAGTCAGTTTAATGTCATCATCTGAGAATCATACGTTCAGGCCCTTTGCCCACCTTCTCCAAGTTGTTTGTGTGTTTCTTTTTCTTGTTGTAGGTTTGGTTTCACGTACACAATTGGTGTTTGGTTGTTGTTGTTGTTTTTTAATAAGCCGCAGTCATCTATTTTGTCTTCCATGGAGTGTGCGTTCTTTTATTTCTCTGCTAGTCAAATCTGCACTAGGACACTCAGATTTGTCCCAATTTTCTCATTAGTGGTCCTGGTAGTTTTGGGTTTTCCTTTATATCTTAGAGTCACCTTGAGTTTGTTTTTGTGCATGTGTGAGATATGGTTCTTGTTTCCTTTCTTCTGTAGATGGATATCTAGTTTGTCCAGCACCATTTAGTAAAGAGGGTATCTGCTCCCCACTGGATGCTTATTGGGTCTTAGTCAAGAAGCAGTTGTCTGTATGCTGGTGTTTTTATGTCTGGGCCTGCTCTCCTGATCCATTGGTCAGAATAGCTATCATTATACCAGTACCAGGCTGTTTTGACAACTGTGGCTGGCTGGATAGTAGGTTTTGAGGTCACGTAATTCAAGACCACGTACCTGGTGCTTTCTTTTTTAGGGGTTGTTGGCATATCCTGGGCTTCTCCCTTTTCATATGCAGTTGGTAATTAGTTGTTTCATTTCTTTAAAGAATGATGCTGGAATTTGGATCTGCTTTGCATTAAATATGTAGATTGCTTTAGATAGTATTGTGTGTTTTATTTTTCTTATTGTAGGGTTTTCACCTATATTTTCATAATATTGAGTCTTCTGACCCACAAACAGAATATTCTTCCATTTGTATAGGTTCCTTTTAGGAATGTTCTGTAATTTTCTTTGTACAGGTCTGGGGTTTTTTTTTTGGGGGGGGGGTAGGTTTATTCCTAGGTATTTCAGTTCTTGTGTGGCTACAGTGAATGGTATTTGTTTGTTGGTTTTTTATGTATTTTCTGTATTCTCACCACTGATGTACATTAATCCCACTGATTTCTGTTTGTCTAATCTTGTAACCTTCTACCATACTAAACTCCTCTGCTGTTTCTAACAACCCTATTGTGGACGCCTTAGGATTCTTTATATACAAAGTCATATCATGTGTAAATAGTTAAATTTTCATTTTTTTTCCCTTTAGCCAATTATATTCCCTTGATTTCTTGTCATGGCCTATGGTATTGGCTAGGACATTCTGCACAATGTTGAATAAGAGTGAGGATAAGAGATATCCTTGTCGGGTTCCCTTATTCAGCAGAATTATTTTCAGATTTTCTTCAATGAGTGAAATACTGGTTATTGGTTTTTCATCCATGGCCTTTATTGTGTTGAAGATTTTCCTTTCTAAACCTATTTTCTTGAAAGTTTATCAAAGCATCTTAATTCCATATTTCATCCATTTCAGACTGCAGATTGATGTTAAAAGCTTCAATTTCTTCATCATTGGCATCAGTGGTTGGTGCACACATTTGAATAATAGTTCTATCAATTGGTGTTCTTAAAGATGCATGTAATTCTATTACTGATAGAAGTGTACTTCAGGGTAGCTCTTGAAATGTTCTATTTAACAATGAACATGATGATATTCGTTTTCCATTTGTCTCTCCCCGAATAGATCATATGATTGTCAGGTTCAAAATGGCCAGCCCCAATCTATTTCAGCTCACTAATGCCTAAGATATTTATCTTCCAGCATTCCATTTCATTTTTGACAACTTCTAATTTTCCTAGAATCATACTTTATATGCTTCATGTGCCAATTACTAATGTTTGCGGCCGAAGATGCACAATGCTGATTGCATGCCTTTTGAGTGGTGCCACATCAGAAAAATGATGACCCTGAAAGTTGTACTTCCTCCATCCCTATCATGAAAGAGACTTTACTTTGAAGAGAAAGCTCCTCTCCACTGTTGTTTTGAGTGCCTACCAACCCCATGGCTTCATCTTCTGCCACTATATCAAGCCATGAGTCATCACCAGTCATAGGTTTTCACTGGCCATTTTTCAGATAGATGAATCACTCCTTGATACTTATTCTGAGTATTTATTAATCTGTGTGTTCTGATGTGTTCTGATGAAATGCACAGATTCCGGGGGAAGCCTGCTTGTATTTTAAATACTCGTCATATAGCTTCCAACATCCCAGAAACACCCAAGTTACCACAAGCTGTCAGATAAGTGGTATAATTGTGTTGGTTGTATCCATATAGAAAAAAGATACTTGTTACATTTAAGTGATTGCAACTTATCACATATGCTTATCTCATCTTGACAAATCACACATTGATACTGTGACTGTAACAATGGACTCAGGCATAAGAACGGTCACAAGGATGGGATAGTACCACACAATGTTTCGTTCCGTTATGTCTGAGGTTGCTACGGGTCAGAACTGACTGGACACCTAACAACAACATATTGCTCTATGATGTTTTAGGCAGAAAACAGACAAGAGACCTTGATCTCAAATATAACTTCATGAGAACATTTACTAAGCCTTAAATGGGACAAAGTCAAAGACACATCATCGGGATGAGAGAGATCATTAGCATGAGGTCAAAATGGAGCCCAAGTGTTTGCTGAGATTCGGATCTTTAAAAAATGACATGGAATGGCCACAAAAGCTTTCTTGGTGGTACGAAAGCACATCACAGCTACAAGTGGTACTACTGAGTGAGAACAGAACCATGATTGGGACATGTGCATTATGTTAGAAAAGCTTGCATGATTGGTCCAGGGCCTTCTGACCAAGGTGGTCAGAGAATGACTAATAGGGCATGATTCATGACTAAGGGGACTCCAGCATGGTAATCTTTGTCAAAAACAGTTCCAGGCAAGCCTCTCAAGGAGATTGCCCTCCCTAGGCCAGCTAGAGAAAGGTGGAGATAATCCACTTTCCAGTGCACTCTGCCTAGGTAATGGCCAGACAGGAGGGTGGGGGTGCGCTCTGCAAATAAAATCTGGACTTTCATTGTTCATAAACCAAAAAAACCTTAAACTCACTTGCCACCAATCCATGCCCACTCATATCAACCCTATAGGGCAAGGTGGAAATCTCTCAGTTAGCTGACCTTGCAGTTAGCAGCCCGATGCCACTAGGGCATCCTGCAACCCAAGGACCCAAGATTTCAGTTCTAATACAATGATTAAAATTGATAATACACATTACTAAGGATTACATATGGCCTGGGAGGGAAGGAGGTACGTGAAGGGTGGTGACACTGTGAGGTCCTGCATGGAGGATCCTAACACTAGTGATGCCGCTGTCGAGACATCTGTTCTATTGTTTGAGGTGAACAATATTCTTGGTCTATTTTCTACTGAGGTTCTCAAGACATTCTGAAGCACACCAGATTTGAACATCACTAATCTGGCTGTACAGAGGAGTCCTGGTGCTGTAGTTATTATAAGTTGCGCTGCTAACCATAAGATCCACAGTTTGAAACCACCACCTCTTCTCTACTCCCGTCCTGGAAATCATCACCATCCCAGAAGCCCACAAAGGCAGTTAGTTCTACACTGCCCTATAGGGTCACTGTGAGTCAGAATCAACCAGATGGCAGTAAGTGTGGTGGAGGGTTCATTATTTTTGTTTTGTTTCTATAAAGACCCAATAGTTAACAGACTTTCAATTACCCTTTTGTTGCAGCATTCTTTGAATCATAAGACTTCCAACCACAAAGCCATGCTTATGTAAAAAAAAATCAAAAACAATGTTTTAAACCTTAGGTTGAAACACATAAATCTTTAAGCCTTAGCCCCATGGTTTTCAAATTAGGAATTATATATCTAAGCCAGCTCTCAAACTTGGCTATTTAAAAGATATACTTTGTAGTTAGTAGAAAAGCTAACTGGTGTTTTTTGCTTAATCTGATCCTTATGTAACCTTAAAGAGCCTTTGCATTGCAGTCTTGGGAATTCACTCTGCAAGTCACAAGAATGGTCAGAGACATCACCTGGCAGCCACACATGGTGAAAATGTGCCCTGAGACGCTTTTTCCACTCACATGCCCATGCAGGTCATTGAACCTAATCTGCTTCCTTTACATGAAGATGTCTTGGTGGAGAAACAGGCAAGCCACCCAAAGAAATTCTGATTATTTTCCTTTTTAAAGAATGCCTCTAATGGCTTCTCAGCCTATTGACAAAGATCAAGAGGAGAATGCATATTAAATTCAACACCAACCAGGACATCTCCGTTTTCTAATGACCAAATCAAAAAGTAAAATGAAATCATAAAAAATGTAAGTCTTTTTCATTCTGAGTTAAAAAGTGTTTTTACTCCTTAGTCTATGCATTCAAATGGGAGTGTTTGCATTATAAAATACTGTTAATTGTTGAGTAGCTCTTACTTAAATCACAGCATAAGTGTATTTAATTATGGAGGGACATGCAGCATCTTTAAGCCTAAACCTGGAGTTTATTACCAAAGATATGAAAGGCAGTAACAGATCTTGGTATTTATCATTTTGTCCCTGGCTCACTCAGGCAGCCCTAACCAGCTGTGCAGCTAAAGTTATTTGCATTTATTTGATCAGAAAATGATCATTGTGTACTATAAAAGCATCGTTCAGTTCCTATTACCATTGATCCCCAGACAGTTTTACTCAGATATTGCCAGGAATTTTAAATGGCAGGTGGTAGGGCTATATTTTTCCATGATTAATCATATAGTCCAAATTCAGTGATTACAACTCATTAAAGAGAGCAGATTTCTTATTAATGAATGCTTAGTGCCAGAATGGAGCACTCAGAAGCTACAGACATAGAAATAAATTGGACACCAGACTCTAAAAGAGAAACCATTACCCAAGGGCTTCCCTTGAAAAAATAACTCCCAGCAGGCTCCCTTTGGTGCATACAGAAGCATGACCCATCAAGGGATCCATGGCTTCCACATTCTTCACTCTCTCACACTAATGCTTCATGGCCACATATGATTGTGGAGACTCAGAATTCAATTGTTAAAACTCAGCGTATCCCTGGCTTGCTTAATCCTAACAGACTTGTTAAAAATTGTATGACAACCCATGAGCAAGAACAACATAAGATGACATTCTTTCACCAAGTGTGCATAACCATAGAAAATGAGGTTGTATCTGAAGCAGACTCCTATTCATCCTTCAAAATAAAATTCATTCTTTAGATATCTCATGTTAGCCTCTTCTTTTTTCCCTGGGCACCCTTGAGATGATCCACTGGCCTCATCCGCCTCCTCCTCAATTCCCCTGTCACTGTTACTGGGAGGCTGTATCTAAAACCAGGTATTTCCAATTTTCAAAGGAAAGGTATCTTATAAGCTGGGCTGAATATTGCTATGCTGATACATGATCTCCAGACTTAGTAATTTCTAAAAAGAAAGCCTGTTTCTTGTTCATACCATGTGCCAGTTGGGGGCCACCAGGTGACTCTGATATCTGTCTCACTCAGGAACCATACTTCAACGAAGGAAGTTGTTGCCAAATGGAACCCCACCTAATCTCTCTGGAAGATGCAGAAAGTACCACACATTACACAGGAACTCTCTCTTTTTTTTTTGAAATAATTTTATTGGAGACTCATATAGCTCTTATCAAAGTCCATCCATCCATTATGTCAAGCACATTTGTACATTTGTTGCCATCATCCTTTTCAAAGCATTTTCTTTCTACTTGAGCCCTTGGTATCAGTTTGTGTTAGTCCAGATAGACTAGAGAAACAAATTCATAAGCACACATATGTATATAAGGGAGAGGTTTATATACAAGAAGAATGGAACATCCCAACCCAATTCAATCTAAGCCCACAAGTCTTATATTAGCCCATATGTTCGATACCACTCTGTAATGTCTTCTTCAGATTCACGAGGCGCATGCAATGATGCCAGGACAACCACTGGCCAGGAGGTGCAGAGTCTTGTGCATCCAATGTGGTAGAAGCATCTCAGCACTGGCAGAGGTTGGTCTGTGGCTTCTCAAGCATCTCAGCACTGGCAGGAGTCTCTCTGTGGCTTCTCCGGCTTCAGAGGTCTGGTTCCATCAGAGCAAGCCCATGTAGCTTCTCCTCCGGGATGTCTCACAGGAAGCTTGCCTTGTGCCTTATCAATAAAGTGACACCAAGGGATGGAGCCATAATTCTCTCTCATCTGCAAGGGGGAAATACAGTAAAATTTCCCAGAATTCTCAGGAGAAATCCATGCCCACACAGAGGTCTCATTGGCTATCTCCGGATTGACAGGCTAGACTCCGCCCCTACACTCCCAATCATGAAATTGACACCAGAGTACATGACTGCCACACAGCTCCTCATTTTCCCCTCTCCCCCACTTTCCCTCCCTCATGAATCCTTGATAGTTTATAGATTACTATTATTTTTTTTTTCATGTTTTGCACTGACTGACCTCTCCCTTCACCCACTTTTCTGTGGTCCATCCCCTGGGAGGGGATTATATGTAAATCATTGTGATCTATCCCCCATCTTTTCCTTAACTTCTTGGTATGGCTACTCTCATTATTGTCCTGAGGGGGTTATCTGTTCTAGATACCCTGTGTTTCCAGCTCTTATCTGTACCAGTGTAGAGCTCTGATCTAGCCAGATTTGCAAGGTGCAATTGGGATGATAGTGGGAGGAGGAGCATTGAAGAACTAGAGGAAAGTCGTATGTTTCATCAGTGCTTTACTGCACCTGATTAGTTCTCCTCCTGAGACCCTTCTGTAAGGGGATGCACAGTTACCTCCAGATGGGCTTTGGTTTTCCACCACACACTCTCCCTCATTCCCAATTATATGAGTTTCTTGTTCTTTGATTCCTGATACCTGATTCTATCAATACCTGGTGATCACACAGGCTGGTGTGCTTCTTCCATGTGGATTTTGTTGCTTCTGAGCTAGATGGCTGCTTGTTTACCTTCAAGCTTTTAAGACCTCAGGCACTATATCATTTTGCTTATGCACCGTTTTGTCTTCGGTGCTCATGTTGGGAGGATGTGCATCATGGAATGCCAGGTCAATAAAACAAACTGGTCTTGCATTGAGAGCGTACTTAAGTAGAGGCCCAATGTCTATCTACTGCCTTAATACTAAATGTACAAGTATATTTACATAGATCTATTTCCTCATCATCATATATAAATATATTTACATTTGTACATTTAGACCTCTATAAATGCTCCTTGCCTCCTAGTTTCCTTTATTTCTTTTTATTTTCCTCATGTCCCACTATCATGTTCAGCCTTCTTTTGGGTTTCCGAAATTTCTCTGTGACATTGTCCTTGATCAATCCCTACCAGGCCTCCTACACCTTCCTCACCATATATTCTGGATCACTTGTTGCTCTCTTGTCCCTGGGAACACCCACTTCCTTCCCCCCTACCTTCCCTCTCCCATGTTCCCCCAGAACCTTTGGTCCTGTTTTTTTTTTCTCCTACAGATTGTTTATTCTGCCTATCTTATCTAGATAGACCTGCAGAGATAATAACACACACACACACACACACACAAGGTCAGAGCACAACTCTTAAGGGCTTTTTTGAAGATGTCTTTGTGATGGCAAATACAAGCACCTACCTTGCAGCTGAGCAAGGAACTAAAACCCATGCACCCAGAAAGAAAAGACCTACAAATATTGGGGACTAGTGCTCCAACCCAAAGTCATTGTCACTGAGTCAACTCTGACTCAGAGTGATACTAGATAACGGGATAGAACTGCCCTGTGGGTTTCTGAGAGCCAAAATCTGTAAGGGAGTAGAAAGCGTCATCTTTTTACTGCAAGTCGTTTCCAACTGCAGACCTTGCAGTTAAGCTCCCAGCACATAACCCACTTTATCATCAGGGCTGCTTGGTGAGTAGGAATAATAACAACTTAATCTTTTTTTCTAGTTATGAGATAATCCACCTTCTTTCTTGCACACAAAATGCCCAATACCCTTACAACATCCCCACTCAGATAGGATATCAAGCTGAAAGTTCGGGATCTCTGAGTGATGTAAGGTAATCTCTACCTCAGGTCTCCACTTAGCTCCTCTTAATCAACCACACACAAATTGAGGAATATGCTTGAGAAACAAATCCAGTGACATTCAAATATATATATAAAAGATTTATATCAAGAAGTAATTATGTACCAAGAAAACACCTTAATCTAGTCAAAAAAAAAATCCCTAAATGCAATACTAGTGCCTCTTCAGACTCATGCAGTCACGTGAAATGATACAGAATGCAGGAAGTCCGCAGGCTGGTGGAAATAGAGTTCAACCTCGGTGGAAATATGGCAGGGCTCTGGCAGCTCTCAGAGTGACCAGGCAGCAAGAAGAGGAAAGAGGAGAGACAGTGAGGGTAGGCCCTAGAGTCCCTCTTCATAGGTAGGTCACCTCGCACATCCTACTCCAACCTAAGGCCACAGCATCAGGCCGTGACCTAATTGATAAGCTTGACTGCACCCTTTGCCAGGAGTGTCTGGTTGACACAAAATCATCTGAGTACAACACCATGCTTTCCATACAGATGGACATTGTAAGGATAGAGCATACTAGACATTTTTCACCCGACTTTGGATGTATTATCAGGAGAGATCACTCGTGTCTGGTGAAGTAGAGGGTCAGTGACAAGGAGGAAAACACTCCATGAGATGAACTGACATGGGGGCTGCAACAATGGGCTCAAACCACAACAGGTGTGAGAATGGCACAGGACAGAGTTTCGTTCTGTCACACAAAGGTCACTGAGAGTCAGAATGGACACGATGACACCTAACACCAGCAACAGCATTCCAAGCGTGATAAGAATGGGAGACATCTAGCAGACCTCTAGTGGACTGGGCTGATTCGTTTAGTGTTGTTGGACTGACAAAACACTTTCCCTCTACAGGGCATGCCCTGAATTCTAACTCAAGGAAAATTGCCTGCTTTATTGCCCTATATGACTTTTGACCTTTTGGTGCTTCCTCCTGCACACATATTTCCCTTGGTTATGTTAGTCCTTGGAGAGGAATGAATACCCCTTCAGGGATGAGCATGTTTCTCAACTCATATCCTGAATGTACAGAGCTGGGTCCCCAAGGAGTCCTTCAACTCTGGAATGTTCTCTTTAGTCTAAGCTGAAAGTCCTTTGAGAATTACAACTTATCCCAAAATTCAGTTGGCTTCTTAACCTTCTGGGGGCAGCCAGTTGTCATACCCATCATTCATCTCAGGACACAATTTCATCTCATGTTTGTTACATTTCTTCACTTCCACACTGCCTTCCTCTCCCTTTTCAACTTGAGGACAATGTGAACCCATTAGGCATTGGTAGGAAAATCACATTTGATTGCCTTTCCCATGAAATATTTGGCCATATTGAGAAAGTTTTTATGGACCCCACCCCTGACTGGGTCTCCGTTCAAAGGTTTTGGGGGACATTGGTGGTAGAATTCTGAGACCTAGGTTCTACCCTACACCAAGGACCACCTAAGCAGTCACAACTCTCTCTGTCAGTGAAGGTTCATGTGTTTCTAGGATGTGGAACATGTTTCAGCCGGTTTCCGCACTAAGATGAATAAGGAGAAAAGCCTGAGTTCTACTTTTAAAACTCATCCATGAAAATCTTACAACAGTCTAATCTGTTGCCAGTCATGGAGATGGCATAGGCATGGGCAACATTTTGTTTTGTGGTGCCTAGGTTCACTGTGAGTGTGGGACCCACCTGGGAGCAGCTAGCCACATGGCATGAGGGTTAGACCTTTCATTGACCCTTGCCACACTGGGTTGTAAAGCATATACCGAACAGGGGGTCTTGCTCTTACTCTTTGTTCAGGCTCTGCATAACTCACCTAACTACTCTTTTACGTCACTCCCCACCTCTCCACATGCTGTTCGCTGATCACCCCATGTACAATAATCACCCCTCCCCTCTAGCTTCCTGCCCCTATCACTCTGCTTTATTTTCTCCAGAACATGCTCCCTGACTTCCTAGTGCTGTTGTAACAGCAACTATAAAAGGCCACAGTGGGTGGTTTGAAGAACAGGAATTTGTTTTCTCACAGCTTTAGAGGCTAGAATTCCAAATCAGGGCATTGGCTCTAAGGGTGTCCTTCTTCAGCTTACAGACAATTTCTCACTGGCCTTTGTCCCTGTGTAAGTGGCACTGTGTCTATTCGGTCTTTTTATAAGATACCACTGAGACAGGACTAGTGGCTCTGTTGGGCTGCTGACTGGAGGGTGAGCAGTTCAAAACCACTAGTCACTCTGTGGGAGAAAGATGGGACTTTCTACCTCGTAAAGAGTCAATGTCTCAGAAATTTACCAGTGCAGACAGTCTTACCAGCAGATAATAACAACCACCACCAAAAATGTAGGGCTTGGGTTTTGTATCTACTCTATTGGAGTGTGTCATCAATAACATAACAAGAAGAAACCTCTGTTTGTAAGTAGAATCACATTCCAAGATATAGATCTTGGATTAGAGCTTCAACATACATTTTGAGGGGACCCAGTTCAAGCCATACCACATACTCTTCCATGGTCCTTGGTCTCCTCCTTTTCACCAAATCCATGAGATTTCACTCTGTTTATTTGGTTCCCTAAGTCCCCACTACCTAGAAAATAGAACTATGACTCATCAACTCAATACCCAGAGAAGTGTACTGGAATAAATTAAGGGCAGTGCCACCCCAGAAATTATCTGTTAAAGATGGTAGAGTGCCCATATTTCCAAATAACTTTCTCTTTTTTTCATACAGCAGAGTCTTGTATTTAAAGTTATCATAATATAGTATCACTGACTTGTATTTCAACTTGTTCTCTTAAATAGTTTTAAAAAAGGGAAAGTTGTTTGCTGTTTGCTGTTCTGCAACAAACCTCCCTGCTCATTCCTCTTCCTGACCTCCCAGCCTATCCTATTTGCCATGGCTCACTCCATCCCTCACACAAATGCCACCTCTTCAAGTAGCCATGATATCTTCCTTCTCTGTTCTCCTGAAGGTTTGTCCCTATGCCACTTGGACAATAATAATATACATTTTTATTTATTTCTCTATTTCTAATATCTGATATATTTTTAAAGCAATTGCTGTCAACTTGACTCAGACTCCTTGCGAGCCAGGGTAGAACTGTGCTCCGCAGAGCTGAAAAGCTCAGGCTTTTCAGAATGAGAACACCAGCTCTTTCTTCCAAGATGCCACTGGGTAGCCTTGAACACTCAACCTTTCCATTACCCTCCAAGCACATGGCTTATTTTGCCCATTGGATAGTTGTTACCAATTACCAAATAGCACATTGAACACAGGTAGGCACCAAAAGACAATTGATGGCTTGATCCAATAGGCTGTTTCCTTGCCTTCTCTAATACCTGTGCCTGGGACAGCTGCAGTCACCTCTCTGGCTGAGTAAAATAGACCAGCCCCAGCCCCCCGATGTGGACCCTCTGAATCTTTACTAGGTCTTCCAAATCCTGAATTCACAGAAGGCCAGAGTGAAGGGTCATCTTTCACTGAACTTGGAAAAATAATTGTGCTCACATGAGAATTCTAAGAGACGGGGGAAATTAAATAAGATGGTCTGGCTAAGCTATCTGGAAGTTAATCTTTCAGAATAAAATTACATTAGCATCAGAAATTCTAATATCTAAGCTCTTGGATCACTTATTATTTCGTTATGAATATTTTTATATGTTCAATGAGCAGAATTGTCTCTGGCTCATGTAAAGGGAATAACATTTGATATTTTTATCCACCATAGACCAGATAAGCAAAAGAAAAAATGGGTCTATTTCTCACTCCGTGGATGTATCATTTATGCCTGCAGTTATGTTCACATTCCCTCTTGCCTACTGATACTGTGTCCCCATTGCTGCCCCCTCAGATCAAATCTCCTATCTCATGCCTATTTTAATGTCTTTAGTGGCAATAGACACTCATGTCTAGGATTCAGAGGAAATATTGCTAGCTTTTATTATGCTTTTCTTATTTTTCTCAGCATCTCTTCTTTCTTTCCCCTACCTCAAAACTTCCTTTCACTTTATGAAGTTGTGTGTGTGTGTGTGTGTATGTCTGTGCAGAGAATAATGGATATATCCATCCACATACTGGTATTCCTAATCTAAGTAGCTCCCGATGCTGTGTGCATGCCATCCATCAAAGAAGTGGGCCTTTAGAGAGCTAGTCCTCTTTATCTGTGTCCCTGGCATATTAAACTTTTCAGAATTAGCTAAGAGAGTGCCACGCTTAAGAGAGACATTCGTAAAATTATTCAGAGGAAAATAAGTCATCTGGAAATAGAAGTAACACCCTCCTCCTGTGAGGGGAATTCAGAAATTTGTGGGGAAATTCTACTAGTTCTTAGTTCATTTTTTCCATGAACTTTTTGAAGCTCCCTCACCAAGCCCATGTTGTCATTGTTGGTGGTTTGGGTGAAGTTGACGCTAACTTAGAGTCACCCAGCAGGTCCAGATTAAAACAGATACAGGACATTTGGGGATGCAAGAAAAGACAAACAGCTCAAATACTTTTAAGCAAAAAAGGAAGTACACGGATTTAGATAACTACAAAAATCAAGCGATTCATACTCATTGCCACCGAACCCTTTGCAACACATAGCTAGCCTCTGTAGGGCTTCCAGGGCTGGAAATCTTTATGAGAGCAATTGTTGCCATTCAGCGTCCTTGTCAGTTCTAGTTCCTAGTGACCACAGGCTGGGCAGAGTGAAGCACTGCCTGGTCCCGCGCCGTGCTCAGAGCTGTGATGTCTGGGTCCATTGTTTTTGACACTGTGATAATCCATCCATTTCCCTCTTTTTTTCTGAGTCTCTACTTTATCACACATGCTTTCCATGAGTGCTTTCAATAAGACTGATATCTCCTGATGTCACTAAAAATGCAGGTATTTTACCCTGAAGTAGCACAGCCAATTTACTTCATTTCAAGTTAAAGAAAAGCACATCCTCTTTGAAATCAGATTCCACAGAGAATATATGCTGGCGGATTTTTTTCATTTACATTTTGGGGGAGTCATGTATAGAAGTTTTAAATTAACTCAGGTTTCAGAGTTACCACAGAAAATAACAGTTGACTGTGTGCATGCAAACAGAGCAATAAGGTTCTTTAACTCTCAGGACTGTCTCAAGGTGTCTTTGTGGACTAACTAGATATTGAGGTCCGATTCCCTAACTCTCAGGTAAACAAGAGTAGACTCTCAGAGTTATCTGACCCCTCCAGGTGATGTCCCATCCAACCTGTTTGTCTCTGAACACTAGTTTAAATGCCCTAAGGCTGCACTAAGTAAAGTGCCTTAGACTGCATTTAATTAGGGGGACATTTTTCAACTGTATTAAGTAAAATAATTTAGCTTACACTACTGACATGTCCAAAATATATGTGATGAAATCTCACACACACACACCCCCCTTGCTTCTAAGACAGATTTATTTATTGCAAGACCATGGTACTTGCAACATTCTTCACCAACACCATGCTTCTGTTTCAATCTTCCGTATTCGTTGTCCAATTTCCATATGCAGATGAGAGTGCTGAAAATACTTTGGCTTGAGTTAGGCACAGTTTAGTCCTCAAAATGACATTCTCATACTTCCACACGTTAAAGAGGTTTTGTGCAACTGATTTTCCCAAGGTTCAAGTTGTTTGGGGTTTTTTTGCTAACTGCTTCCATGAGCACTGATTGTGGATACAAGCAAAATGAAATCCTTGACTGCAATCTTTTCTCTCTTTAGCATGATGTTGTCTTTGGGCCTACTTGTGAAGATTTTTCTTTTAGTTACATTGAGTTACAATTCATGTGGAAGGCTGCAATCATTGATTTTCATCAGCAAGTGCATGGAGACCTCTTTATTTTCAACAGCAAGTTGTGTTATCTTCATGTTGCAGATTGTTAACTAGCACTCCGCCAATCATGACACCACTTTCTGCTTCCTTTAATCCAGTTTCTTGGATGATTTGCTCAGCATCCTGATTTCTGGGAACAGATATAGTTAGAGGCAGGTGCTGAAAAAACATACATGGCCAGAAATTGCCCTCCTCCATGTTGTCATCAATTTTAAGCAAGCTCATCCCACAAGGAAATGGCATGGCTATCAACAATGGTGAGCCTCTTTCCTACTAAATTAGCAGTTCTATCAGTGGGAGATTATCTTTTCCAAGGTTCTACATCACACCCATGGGGAATCTGCCATGTGCTTTAATAGCGTGGGGAACTTTCTCACCCCTGAACCAATCATTGTGGCACAGGCGCTAAAAGGATGAAGTCAGCCCCACCTCAACCACATGAACTGCATAGGATATGGCAGCTCAGTTCTCATCTTCCACAAAGGAGATCGAGGCTGGATTATCAGCCGGTGCGCCTCATGCTCAATCACTACCTTTCAGTGAAGGTCTGTGGCTATGAGGTAAAACAGGCTTCAGTGGAGCTTTTAGATTAGCATGGGGTAGGAAGAATGGCCTGGTGTTCTGTTTCCCCAAAATCAGTCAATGAAAATCTTGTGGATCACAATGCTCCAAGCCACAATCAACCATTGGCCAGATGCAAGACTGAACAGCATTTCACTCTCTCATGCATGGCGTTATATACTAAGTTGCCTTAAGTTGGGGTCCCACTCAGTGGTAGCTAACAACAAAGTCACCAAAAGATGGAGTAGGGATTACAGATGCAATGGCAAGTCTCCACTTTGCTTTTTCATTCAGAAACACATTGCAGACCTGGGGTGGGGAAGAAATGTGAGATGACGTAGAAGGACACAACAGAACCTGAAGCCATGTGGTGAACCATATCCACTGATTCCAGAATCAGCTGTTTACACAAACCAACAAAACCAAGCCTAGTCCCATCTAGTCAGATCCAGCTCTTAGGGACCTTTTATAGTGGTTCTGTGTGAACAGAGGGTCTCACATTTCTCCCACTAATCAGCTGATGAACTTGAATCAGGGATCTCGTGGTCAGCAGTCAAAACTTATCCAACAGGACCACCAGAACTCCGTTGTTCTACACAAGTAGACAACAATAGCAGGAAAACAACATAAAACCAGGAAGCATTAAGATTGAAGTCCACCACTGGCCCTCCATGCAAGTACTTCCTTAATGCAGGAACACTTTGTTCTATTAAATTGGCATTTCATGGTGCTCAACTTCCCGGCACAACCTCTGAAGGCAAATATGTGCATAAGCAGAAAGCTGATGGTGCCTGGCTACCAAAAGATATAGTGTCTGGGGTCTTAAAGGCTTGAAAGTAAACAAGTGACCATCTAGCCCACATGGAAGAAGCACACCAGCCTGTGTGACCACGAGGTGTCAAAGGGATCAGTTATCAAGCATCAAAGAAAAAAAAAACATTTCATTGTGTGCCCATCTGCCTGATATGATCACTGAAGACAAATGTGTGCATAAGCAAATGTGATGAAGAAAGATGATGGTGCCTGGCTATCAAAATATATAACATCAGGGGTCTTAAAGGCTTGAAGGTAAACAAGCAGCCATCTAGCTCAGAAGCAACAAAGCCCACGTGGATGAAGCATTCAAGCGTGTGTGACCACAAGGTATCAAAGGGATCCAATATCAGGCAGCAAAGAACTAAAAAGTATATCATTATAAATGAAGGGGTGAACAGATTGGGGACCCAAAGCCAATCTGTAGGTGAAGCAACTTCCCCTTACAGAAGGGTCACGGGGAGGAGAGGAGCCAGTCAGGGTGCAGTGTAGCAATGATGAAATATGCAACTTTCCTCTAGTTTTTTAATGTTCCTCTTCCCCGCCCCCAACTATCATGATTCCAATTCTACCTTACAAATCCAGGTAGACCAGAGGATGTACACTGCTACAGATAGGAACCAGAAACATGGGGAATCCAGGACAGACAATCTCTTCAATGGTGAGAGTGGCAATACTGGAAGAATGGAGAAAAGGTGGAGTGGAAAAGGGGAACCGATTACAAGGATCTACATATAACTTCCTTCCTGGGGTATGAAAAATGAGGAAGTGGGTGAAGGGAGACATTGGGCAGTGTATGATATAACAAAATAATAATAATTTATAAATTATCAAGGATTCACAAGGAAGGGGGGAGCAGAAAGAGAGGGGAAATATGAGGAACTGATACCAAGGATTTAAGTAGAAAGCAAATGTTTTAAGATTCATCATGGCAAACAATGTACAAATGTGCTTGGCATACAATGGATGGATGAATGGATTATGGTAAGAGTTGTATGAGCCCTCAATCAAATGATCTAAAAAAGTGTTTTTTTAAAGATTGAAGTCCACTTCTGCTTCTCAGCCGTATGATGTTGAACTTCCCTGAGTGGCCAGTTTCCCCACAAACCTGGGCAAGGACTGCAAGGAGATGGTGTCTGAGCCAGGCCTGTGTTCCATCCAGGAGCCCTCACTCAGTGAATGCCATCCTGGCACCCTTAGCACTCCTTCTCCTCTAGCATGTTTTACAGGTTTTCATTCAGGATTGCCTCCTGGGATGGAAGAGTCTAATTTTAAAGAACTTGCAATTAGAGAACTAACACTTTCTAAATCTTGCTAATCAGACTCATTAAGGAGGACACAGGGTATTGCCAATTCCAAACACCTGGAATTGGGGCACCCTCAGCAATGACAGCTGTGTGGGTTCTTTCTGAATTCATTGGAGTCACACCTACTCTGGCTATGGAAGCAACGCCAGCTCCATGGCACATGCGATTATCATAGAGATGGACACCAGGCAACAGAGTGACTCCTGAAGAGGAAATCTTGTCCTGTTGGGGTTTTGTCCATCTTTGGCCAAGCGTAGAATCCACCTCAACTCAGAGTGAGACCAGAATTTCCACTGGACAACTAGTGGCCAAAGAGGCCCATGTCTCCTTTGGCTGCCTATCCTTCTTTGTCTCAGAATTCCCAAGTTTAGTGTTGGCTGGCTTAGAAAGGTGAGGCAGCCATTGTCTCTGCTGGATGCAGTGACACCATTCCTTCAGCGTCAGCAAGAGCAAAGGGTAGTACCACTGATCGGAAAGCAGGCTCCTCACAGCAGGACAATAGACTTAACCTGCAAATCACCCTCCCACCCTCACCCCTGAGAATGCCATTGCATATGTCAACAGCGAACTAAAGTCTGTCTGCTCCCACATGACCCTGATGTGCAGGAGAGCCGATCCAGAGCTGTCACTGGAAAATCCAGCCTTCTCAGCCGGAGCTGTATCTCTCCACGTCAATGCACACATATGTATATACATATCTACACACAGGCACATCCAGATCTCAGACAACTGGAAGGAGCCCAAATGCTGGCTACTGTTGTGGGGATGATTAATATAAGTTGTACTACATATATAATGGAAGGGTATGTGACCAGTAAAAGAATGAGATAGAACCATTTGTGCTGGCTGGTGTAGGACCAGGCAAAAAGTTGTTCTGTTATGCATGAAGTCTCTATGAGTCTGAACCAACTCAATGGAAACAAACAATAGCAAGCACATATGTGCTGATCTGAAAAGACTTCTATCATACATTCTTACATGAACAATGCAACCTGAAGAAGCATCTTTTAAGCAAAGACTTTTTCATTTTATGAAAAGAAGCATATGCATGTATTGTCAAATGCTGTTGTAGAAATCAATATAGAATACTGAATAACAAATGCAGAACAGAATGCTACAATCTCCAGATTTTAGCAAGATTCATGACCTCCTAGATTAGACACTTCATTGCCCAGAATCCCTTGCAGCTAAGATTTGACCAATAGTGTGGGTACAAATAATACCTGCAACTTCTGGGCCAGTTGTAAAATGGGAAGGGCATCCTATGTGTTCCCTGCTAGCCCCCCGTGGAAGCAGTTGTGGGGTCTCCCTTGCCATCCAAACCAGGAGGACTATAGAACAACAAGAACATCCTGGGCTACCCAACCATGAGGCAGCTATTGAACCTGGGGACAGCCCACTTTTAGACTGTGGCCTGGGAGCAAGATCAGCTTCTGCCTTCACTGTGTACTTGTGTATGTCAGGCTTTGTTTGCTTTGTTTTGTTTTTACAGTATTGACCTCTGTTACATGTAACAGGAGCAAAAATAATCAAACCATTAGCAGTCACCAATTCTGAGGTATAACTCTGGATAGGCAACGTGGTAGAGAGGGACTTGTGCTAATTTTACTTTATATGGTGCTATTCTTTCTAATTTTGAAATTAGTGTGTTCACTTCAAATTTTTATTGGACCTCAAGTCCCAGAATTGGATTAAAAATCTTAATTCATAAAAATATACATAGATAGCCTACTTTTATTTATTGAGTTAATTATGTGTTTAAAAATTTAAAAAGCACTATCTCTACCACTGCTCTCAACAAAAGCTAGCATGTTCAGCACAGCTGTCATTGTAACCATATGTTGCCTACCTTTTTCCCAACCACAGGTACCTAACCTTTCTCCTGAATTCTAGTATCCCCTTGTGTTAGTCTGGGTTGACTAGAGAAACAAATCCAGAAACACTCAGGTGTAAGAGAGCGTTTTCTTTTTTCATTTTTTGTGGTATCATTGCCCTGGTGGGAGTAGGAGGCCCAAACCTTGCTCCTGGCGAGCTGCTGCTGGATTTGAACCATCAACCCTGTGGGCCGCAGTCCCGCACACAATCACTATGCCACCAGAGCTCAGCTACAGAGAGTTTTCTATCCAAGAGTAATTGTATACTAAGAAAACATCCCAGTCCAGTCCAAATCAAGTCCATAAATCCGATATTAGCCCATATGTCCAATGCTAGTTCATAGTGGCAGTGGAAGCATCTTCAGGGCTTGGCTGCCATCAGTGTGGCTCTATGTGGCTTGTCAGCAGGAAGATGAAGCAGAGAGAGAGAAAGAGAAAGAGAGAGAGAGAGAGAGAGAGAGAGAGAGAGAGAGAGAGAGAGAGAGAGAGAGAGAAACAGGAGGTCTCATAGTCCTCCTGGTAGGTGTTACCTTGTGACCTAATTGACAGGCTGCACTTCACCCTTATAGCCTATTTAATAAGTTGACACGAATGTATACAACTGCCACACCACTCACGTTTCTTCTTGAGTCATGCACATTTTTTCAAGTTACTCTAATTCAGGGTTAAAGAAGGTTTCCTGTAAAAAAATATGTTCAATTTTCCTAAACCACTGTTTTCCTGACCTATGGAGTTGGTGTGACCCATTTTGACACTTGAATCTTTAAAAAAACTGATTTCCTAAAATTACTGTGACACATAAGTTTTGTGTCAACTTGGCTTCACCTACAAGAGAATATGGGTCAAGTGCAACCTCTTACTAAGATCACAGCCTATTTAGTAGTCATAAAGCCCTTGGAAGAACTTTCTCTCCTTGCTCGTAAAGATCTTGCATCTACACCATCCATCTCCAATTCACTGAACTTGAACCAATGGCCCACCACATTGCTTGGCAATATCAGGAGTGATCAGTTGCTTGCCATAATGTCTATCTGTTAATCTGCCTCTGAATCCACTAGACCTGATACTCTTATTGTTTCATTCTCTTGCCTCCAGGTTCCTCTCCTTGCTTCCTGGATTCCTAGCTTCTTAGCAGCCACTCCAGTCAGGTGACACTCGAATTTGAACCACCTAAACTTAACTGTTTCTAAAATTGTGTAAGGCATTTTCTTGATATAAAGTTCTGTGCGTGTGTGTTTGTAAACATTCAAGTTTTAAAAATGGCTTAGTAAGCAGCTCAGCAAGATCACTTTGCCTCAGGCATTGGGCTCCTTGAGAAGATTCAAATGGCCTTCAGAAGACTAACCTACCAGGCACACCCTACATACTCTGCTTTCACTATTTCAACTTCAGGGCATCTACCCACGGCCTTCAAACTGAAGCCACCCAACTCAAAGCCTACAGGTCTCCCAAGTACAGTCTGACATGTGAATGTATGTTAGTTACATCATTCTAAAGAAAGGTTATCCAGCAAAATGCAGATATGCTAAAACAATATTATGAATATCACACACAAGTACAGTTTTTCTGAATATATTAAAAAATGGTTGCAGCAGTATATCAACAGAAATACAAGCTGGATTCAGAAGAAGGCATGGATTAGTACAGTGGCTGCCACAAAGGACTCTGACTTAGCAACAACTGTGAGGCTGTTGAAGCCCAGGCAGGGCTGTATTCTACTGTACAAAGAATCACAATGAGTTTAGATCGTCTCCATGGCACCAAACAACAACAAATCCCTGGGATTTCTTTGAGCATTTCATTTTTTCCACACACATAAAGGGCAAGTGGTAAATATTTTAGCTTTCTCTCACATATTCTCTGGTTACTTTTATAAGGTTTGAAAGAATGTAAAAACCATTCCACAGCTAGCAGGCCATTCAAAATGCAAGCACCGGCTGAACTTATCCTTGGCACATTAGTTTCAATTTCTATAAAACATTAACTCGACCACAGTTTATTAATCACTTCTTCCATTCCCAATATGTGGTTTATTGCTAGGCTTTGGTTATTGGACAGGCTGTTCCAAGAAGCTTTAAATAAAAGTTCATGGAAAAATCCTGTTTTCTTTTAATCTCATCCCCCCACCCCAAAACCTTTCAAAGTCATTTTTTGTAGTCTTAACACCTCCAGAGACTTCTCAGGAGTAGAGGGCAGAATTGCTAAAAATTATAGAAATTATACTTTCAAAGAAGGTATAAATTGCTGAGTAATTGGATATAAGAATTGTTGTGTTCAATTAAAAAATAAAAATAAAAGAATTGTGCCAAAAGAGTCATGGAAGATATGGGTTGCTGAGTGTGGGATATAGGAGTTGCTGAATTATGGTATATATAACACCATATTGGGTATTGTCTGTGGTTAGGGATTATGTTGACTAGACACCTCTGACTAGGAGTAGAGTCAAACTTCTCAATCAAGTCATAGTCTTGATGTCAGTATAAGAATGAGGGACTGCAGGAACTCTTCTCTCTCTACTACTGGAACTCTGCCTGCCTCAATGGGTGACCTGCTACAGAGAGCTACTGGTGACCTGCCTTGTCTCCACTGATGTCGGGCCCATCCAACACCCCAGGCACCCACGGGCCTGGGGTGCCCCCGCTGATGGTTCTGCCTCACTGACACGTGCTACCCAAGTTTGAAGAGAGACTTATGGACTAGCATCAGACTTACAGACTTTCATTGGCCAGGACTTGCATGTTTTCCTGAGATATAATGACTATTTTTTGAGATAGAGCTCCTTCTACACATATCTGAGTGTCGTTGGATTTGTTTCTCTAGACAACCTCGTCTAACATAATGGGTGGTAGCATTGGGGTGCTAATGGTGGGTTTGATTATTCAGACCCACTAGGCACTCATTGGGAGAGGCTATTCCTCCTGTCAATATTTATAGTCGTGGAAACTTTCTTTATTCTAGCGATCGATATTAGTGTGTGAAGGTATATAAATTGCTGAGTCAGGGGAGGTGTAAATTGCTGAGTCAAAGCAGGCAGTGCTGAGAGCAGTATTTTTTTTAAAGTAGCATGGATTTCAAAGTCACCTCTTAGGTGCTAATGTTCGATATTTGGTTCAGCCAGAATACCTCTCTGAGCGTCTCTGCCTTGCCCTGTTCGTTTTTTCTGTGCTCATTTCACTTTTCTTTCATCTTTTAATTTTTTTTAAATTTTACACACTGAGATGCTTTATTCAGCTTGCTGATAGATGGAGATACATATGCAAGGGGCTGTGGACAGGAGCTGGGGCAGGCAGGGTGGGGTTCAGGGTCCATGTTGTCCAGCAGGGCAGGGTGGGAGCGTCCAGAACCCAGCATAGTGCAGTGACTAGTGGCCTTGCTGGCCCGTCATCTGTGACAGGACTTGGAAGCTCATCACTGTGCCCATGGCGAGAAGAAGGATGAAATGAGGATCCCCAGAAGGCCGGGTGAAGTTGTTCAGGTCGTTGGCGGTGGACATGTGGCTATGGACCCCAATCACGTCTCCCACCATCTCCCAGTCCCTAGACTTCACAGAGTGCGCGCCGGTCACAAAGCCCTGGCAGCAGCAGAAGAGAAAGAGAGTGTTGAAGAGGAGCCAGACGATGTGATTGGGCACGTGGGGCTCACTCTGCATGTTGATCAGGGTGGACTGTGAGGGGGCGGCATGGTATGGAGCGCACAGTCCACCCATCTTGAGCTCCCCTTGCTCCATCTCCTGAGCGTGAGGACACAGAGACCTGCAGAACGGGAGAACCTCGCTTCACTTTTCTGTGGGTGGGTTTTACTTGTGTTGGCTTTCACTCCCAGAGAAGTTTAACTCTTCACCGGTATGTTTTGTGTCACCCTCCTATGAAATCAGCAATATATGTGGGCCTGGCATTAGACTCTAGTTCTTTGGCTCTGGACAAGCCACAACCAGAGTGCAGACTCTGCAGCATCAGTTCATTCTTTGTTTGTAAAGAACAGGAAATTACTGTGGGTACCAGGCAGAGATGAACTTGAATGGCAGTCTAAGTAACAGATGGAGGTGGAAAAGTGCTCTGGGAGGAAGCCGAAAGTTCTCCTGGCATCTTTCTCAGATAGTGCTCTCAGGTGGGAGAAACTGATGTCACGATCTGGGTCATGTTTACTGAGCACCTCCTAGGGCAGACCTCATGAAGAGAGTGGCATTTGAGCCAAGTGGAAAGAAGTGAGAGAAAAAGGTAAGGACACTCAGAGAACGTGTTCCAGGCAAGGGTGAGAGCTCGGAGACTGCACAGCCGGGGAGGCCTGTTGTAGTGATCAACTTCTTCACTGAGTGCTTTGGAGGTTCAGCCATGTGGTAGCATGTGCCAGGTCTTTATTCCTTTTATTGGTTGAGTAATGTTACATTCTATACTTACCATATCGGATGTCTCATTCATCCATCTCATTCATCCATGGGTGCTAATTTCAGGGATTTTCACTTTGGGGCAGTTTGAATGGTGCTATTAATGGTTGTGCACAAGGTTTTGTTTGAGCATCTATTTCAAATCTGTGGGGGTATTAAGGGAGGTTTTGCAAATCTTTTCATGGAAAAATGGAATTAAAAGATGATAAAATTTTTCCATGGACTTTAGGAAGTTATTGTGTATACATAGGAATAGAATTGTTGGGCTCATAGGGCAATTCTGTGTTCAACTACGTAAGGAACCCCAAAGTTCTTTCTCAGAGTCTGTTGCATTTTATATTCCCACCAGCAATGAGTGCGAGTCTTAATTCCTCCACACTGTCACCAGTACTTGTTATTGCCATCCTTTTTGTTCCAGTGATTCAAGGCGTGAAGTAGCATCTCATTATGGTTTGGGTTGTATCTCCTGAATGACTACTCAGGCTGAGCACATTTTATATATGTGTTGGCAGTTTACATATCTTCTTTAAAGAAATGTATTTAATCCCTTGGCCCATTTTAAGAACTAGAGTGTTTATCTTTTTATTGCTGGCATATTCAAATCAGTTATATATATTGGATTCTAGACCATGATCAGATATATGATTTGTGGATATGTTCTCCCCTTCTGTGTAGTATTTATGCTTCTTGAGAAAAAAAATCCTCTGATGCACGAAATTGTTAATTTTTTTAGTAAGTCCTATGTATAAGGGTATATCAACAAGTAATATAGTGAAGTCATAGAAACTTTCATTAAACAAAGTGAAGCTGCTGTCTCTTGACATACACTCCATCAGCACTGTGGAATTGTGAAGGCATCTCTCAGACCTTCCTCAAAGAAGATGGTTCTCTTCCACAGTGGAAGCTATGGCATCCTCAAAGGATTTAAATGGTGTTTTAAAAAAATATTTTACAACATCAGACCTGAGGATGGATGGGGTAAGTCTTCCCAACAAAATTCTTGTACCACGACGGTTGCTATCCTCAAAGAGTGAGCAAGTGCATTGTCATAATGGAAGAAAAACTCCTCAGCACAACTTTTCTGGCCTTTTTCTAACCTATTTTCTTAAAATGTCTTCATAATAAGCCTCTGTGTTAGTCTGGGTAGACTAGAGAAACAGATTCATAAACACTCATATGATATATAATGTGTTAGTCCAGATAGACTAGAGAAACAAATGTATAAACACACATATGGATATAAAGGAAAGGTTTATATACAAGAGGAATGGAACATTGAGAAAGCATCCCAACCCAAGGTCATACGTTCGATATTAGCCCATATTTCTGATCCCAATCTATAAAGTCTCCTTCCAACTCACAAAGTATGTGCAATGACACCAGGACAATCACAGGTCAGTGGGTGCAGAGTCTTGTGGCTCTAGTGGTGGTAGAAGCATCTCGGCGCTGGCAGGTGTCTCCTCATGGCTGTCTCCAGGAATCACAATCTGTCACCATGCTGTTAGCTCATCTTGTCAGCAGTTTTTCTCCAAGGAACTGAGTCGATGGTCTCTCATTTCTAATTGGGAAATACCGCACTTCCCAGAATTCTCAGGAGAAAGCCACACACACACAGGGGCCTCATTGGCTATCTCCACATTGACAGGTTAGACTCTACCCAGTGCTGACATTGACACAGATCAGTGACTGCCACGGCCTCTGTGGCCATCCTCTGTCTTTTGAGACAATCTATCAAGATTGCTCGTTCGGGATTCCAAAACATGGTCACTGTCAACTTCTGAGATGACCTCTCTGCTTTGATCGGCATTGGCCCAGTAGGTTCCCTCACTAGAGTCACTGTTTTGCCTAGACTTTGGTTTTGGAAAGCAGCCCAAAGAGACTAAGACAAGAGTGAAATTATCTGAGATAACTTGTCGGCAGTCATCCACTGAACATATTGAAGCAGGTTTTATGTGGAATAAACCCATCTGTACATGATCGGGAAACTTAGTAGCAGTCAGTACTTTTTGATTTGGCCTCATTTTTCTTCTTCTTTTATGGCTTGTATGGCAGTACTCTGTGTGGATAGGATCCAATCACTTGATCCAAGTCAAAAAGTGGAAGGGATTATCAGAATGAGGCATGCTAGAAGTCAAGTAGGCAAAACGGCACATTTTCATCAGCATGAGAACTTCATAGTGTTTGGGGACAATTTAAATGACAGGACACTTACCAAGCACTTAGCATAGAGTACAAGGTCAGTAAATGTTGGATTTTCCCAACACAAGTGTTTGAGATATGACTTTTGAAAGAAAAAACATGATCCAGGAAAATGCCACAGATCCAGGAAAATGCCATGATTCAGGAAAATGCCTTTATCCAGAGTACTTCAGGGTCATCTGTGCCAAGAGGGCAAGGAGCAAATGGGTTTGGACTCATCCCCAGTGAGAAAGACTGGTCGGAGTCCTAGGGGACAGCTTTTGTCATGGCAAGGCAACATTTCTGAAAGCTTATTCTTTGAGAAGGAGACAGTATTTCGAACCCCCTTTATACGATAATATTTTAGCCAAGTCCAGACTGAATGACTGAGTCTGGTTAGAAGTTGGCATGTGACATCCTTACCCTTGTGCTCCCTTACCCCTGCTCTCCCTCCCTGGTCATGTGTTCATTTTGAGGAACAAATAGGTTCCTCTGCCTGGAAAGTTTATTCTCCTATACACCTGTACTTGTCACTCTGGCTTATCTAGCTGAGCGCTCATCCCTTCATTCCATGTTCATCAAAGATGACTTTGTCCACAGTCCCAAGAGCAGTTTTTTCCTCCAGAGGAACTTGAACCTATGCTCACTCTACAGATAGAGAGAGAGAGACTCTCCATCCACTAAAGTCAATCAAGTAGTTACTTTGGAAATGACACCGATGGCCCTCTTCTGGCCAATAATGTGTGAAAGGAAGCTGCTTACAGGACTCCCAAGAAGATTTCCTCCAAAATAAAAGGAAAGGAGGAGAAGGCATGCTATCCTGTCTTACTTTATCGACAAGAGAAGTCTGAAACAGTTCACTTGTGATCCCAAGAGGGATCCATTGTCTCCAATGTGGTGCATTAGAAAGCAGCTGAATTTTGTGTTGTGGGCAAATTAATTGACCCTAGGGCTGCCCACTTTTCAGATTCCCTGATAGGTGGGATGAATTATGTCTTTTCCCTTTAGCACACTTTTATTTTGGCTTCCTCTGTTTTGTAGCTGAAAGCCTCCTAATGGATACCTGACTTCAGGGAGGACCTACCCCAGAGAGCCTGGACAGAAGAAAACACCCATAGCATTGAGAAGGCTATGAAATTCACAACCAGATCTTTCAGAGATCCTAAAAGCAGATAGGGAAATAGCATAACATAAAAGGCAATTTTTCTCTGATGGGGTTTATAGTCAAATAAGGCCAGGGGTAGGTTCTTTGTGAATGAGAAGGAAAACACATGAAATGACATTCAAATTCTCTACATCTAAGTAGGACAAGCTGAGTTCATTTCCTGGCCAATGAATCTTCTCTCTAGTCACCACCTGATGATGATGGATGGCTTGTGTTACTATGATGCTGAAAAAGTTTTAGAGGAGCTTCTGGACTAAGACAGACTAGGAAGAAAGGAATGAGGGATCTACTTGCAAAAATCAGCCAATGAAAATCCTGTGGATCACAGCAAGTTGCTCCTTCATCAGTCATAAGGATGATGCAGGACAAGACACCATTGAGTGTAGGTTCCCCACGAGTCAGGTGCCAATTCCTCAGGCAGCAAATACCACCACCCATGTGGTGGAGCAGATGAAGCAGCAATAACTCTTCTTTGAAACTATAGGTTCTTTCCCTTCCTATGGGTTATCCTCTGATCTTGAGTTTCATTGTTAACACCACACCTCTCAAAGTGGGAGGCAAACACTCCAAAGGTAATGACTTCCCTTACCATAGCTCCGAGCAGCTCTGCTCTCATGCTTCACCTGGAATTTCCCTATAGGTGTGCCTTCCCGGGGCCACATTTACACATCTGGTTGTTTCTCACCGCTTGTTGTCGACCGTGTGCAGCTGGTGTAAATGTGGACAGCGTGTGTTAGGCAGGGTGCTCTAGAGAAACAAAACCAGGACACTAATAATTCTCTTTATAGAGTTATATAGATAGAATGATATCTAACATAAGAAATAAACAGTTAACTGATCTATAAAGCAGTACAAATGACCCGGTGCAACTCACTTGCGTGAGACAGGTAGTTCACTGGCAGTCCTTAGAGTATTGAGGGCCGCTGAGTAGTCCTCTGTAGAGCAATTCAGGCTATATGACCACAAGCAGCAAACAGCAAGGCAGGTCACCGACAGTCAGCCAGATGACAGAGTCCAGCAGTCCCCAGCTCAAGGGATATATATTCCAGGAGCCTGATGAAGCAGGGCTTGAAAGAACCTCAACTCACAGCAACACAGTCCACGGATTAGGTGTTCCACGGGTTGTGTAGCTCGGAGATTAAGACACAGGACAAACAAGGCAGCCGGCTGGTCTGAGGATCCAAGAGCAAGAGAGCCAGGGCGGGGCTCATTGAGCCATTTATCTCTCTGCCCTTTAATTGAGCCCACGTGTGTTCATTGGCCATGTTGGTGCAACAAGCCTACCTTTCACACAGGATGCCTATCCCTCAGCATGCTGGGATAATATGTTCACTCTGTTCTCAGCATCTGCAATGTGAGAGGCTAGCTTTTCTCATCATTCACTTGTCACCTCATTAGAAGCCATTTCTTATTTATCTTTGGTTCCTCTGTGCCCTATTTCCAGGAAATAGTCACTGATTGGGGTATTCAGCTATGCATTTTTTCTAAGAGGGTCACTTTACATAAGGAAGTTTTACTGCTTTCCACATCTCTGACCCTGTCTTAGATGGGTGAGTGGTTTGAACTTACAGTCACTTCATGGATGCAGGACATGGTAGTCTGCTTTGGTCAAGATGCTCGTTTCTGGAGACCCAGTGGTACACTTCTATAATGTGGCCCAAGTCAGAATTTGACTTGATCGATGATGAGTGGATTTCTCCGTAAATGCCCAGGTGTTGCCCTGGTCAAGGCAAAAGATGAACGTCGGAGTAGCTTGGATTGCCAACATTGACTTTCTACGTGACTTCACCTCTGTGGCTTCAACATACTCTGAGCCTGCACTGATTTTTTTCTCATGTAAGGAACCATGTGTCCTTTAAGGCAGAGCAATGCTCTCTCCAGAGGACATTCCTCTGGGTTATTTGGTTTGGACTCATTGAGAGCTATTTTGCACCCTGAGCCCCTGAATGATGTACAAGGTGAATGGGACGGGATGCTAATTAAATGGTCCATGGAGATGTGCCTTGGAAAAAAGGCCTGGAAATCTCCTTCTGATAAAATCAGCCCTTGCTAGGCTTGTGAGCAGAGTCCCACTTTGACTGGAATCAAGAGGGGTTCTCCAGCCTTGAGTTTCGTTTTGGGTCTTTTTTAAATTTTCAAGTGGCACTTAAATTTTTTAATCATTTTATTGGGGGCTTATATAGTTCTTATCACAATACGTATATACATACATACATATATACATGTGCTAAACACATCTGTATATTTGTTGCCATCATTATTTTCAAAACATTTTTTCTACTGAGCCCTTGAAATGGTTTTGTGTCTCATAAATCACAGTGTAGACAACTGACCTAAAAAAATTCACTGCCATGGAGTCAATTCCTCCTTACAGTGACCACATAGGACAGAGCAGAACTGCCTCTGTGGGTTGCCAAGGCTGTAACTCTGAATAGGAACAGAGTGCCTCATCTTTCCCCTGAGAGCTTCTAGTGGATTTGAACCATCAATCTTTTGGTTGCCAGCCCAGTATGTAGCCAGCCCACTAAGCCACCGGGATAGAATGCCTCTTTGTGGACATGCAGATTCTATTCCATCCTGTAGAGATGTCGCTGAGTTTTCACTGGCCGATTTGAGAAATTAGATCTCTCATTTCACAATCCCGGACCCATCAGTGTGTCTGCTCTGTGCCTTCTCTTTTGCCCTAGGCATAATACATACCTGGCTCTCTCCATATGAGTAAAATGAACATTTTGTGATGTGCTTTTTGTATGTCTGCATGAGATTTTTTTTAATGGCCTCCTCTAGCACTCACCTGTGGAATGGGGGATCCATGGAGGACAACTTCCAAGGTGGCTTCAATGATGGAATGCAACATCTGCTGCTGCTGCTGCCCTTGCCTTTCCTCCCCAAGTTCTTCACAGGCAACCCATCCACATCCTCTGATCCATGTGTGGCTGCCTCATTCCGTCTTGCCTCCTTGTCCTCTGCTCTCACTACTTGTCCCTACATCTGTATCATCTACTTGCCCCATTAGGATGGATGCTGCCAGAGGGAGGCCAGCGAGTCTCCTCTATTCTATTCCTGAACATATCCTCTATGCCCAGGATAATGCCAACAGACCCTCAATGAATGAACGCTGTTGAAAACTCCCACCTCATTTCTGGCACTTGGAAAGGACGCGATAAACGTCACTCAAAAAAACTCACTGCCATTGGGTTGATTCCGACTCACAGATACCCGATCAGACAGAGGAGGACTGTTGCTGTGCATTGCCATGACTGTAGCTCTGTATAGGAGTATAAAATGTCATCTTTCTACTGGGGAGCAGCTGGTAGTTTCAAAGCGCAGGCTTTACGGTTTAGCACCCCAATGCAAAAACTTGACCAGAGATCCTGATAAATGTTACTAGTCATATGGGGGAAAACGACAGAGATGAGAGGGCCAGGGTGAAAGGAGGCTGGGAGAAGAAGCTGCGATTAAGAAATGAGAAGGGACGCAAAGCAGAAGGAACTTTCAGGAAAGCCAATGGCACCAGGGCTTCCAGAGGGAACAGCTGGAGAGGTGGGCAGTCGCTCTCATCAGATGTGAGTCTCTATGAGCTCTCAGAGCTGGACCCCAGGGCACTGAACCAGCACAGCACCATGCTCCACCCAGGCCCTCATCTTCTGCTGGCAGTTCAAACCACACCCTCCTAAGAACATCCATATCGCAGGAGAAGGGAGGGTTGAGGAGGAAAACAATCCGAAAGAACTATGTGAGTCCTTGTCACTATCTTCCTGCCACACTCAAGCAATTTGGACAAATTGGCATCGATAAATGGAGGCTCATTTTACATGGAAGTGCTTAAATGCAGGAGTGGAAGATACTTTTTCTTTGGTTTAGATCTATTGATTAAAAGGCCATCCAATGCCAACGTGGGCAGCCATGGAGCCCTGCGATTCCCCTTCCCCTTGTGCTGACTCTGGGCTTCAGAGGCCACATCACCCTGTTCTCTGAGCAGCGCTTTTAAAAACTCAGTCTCCTTCCCTGCCGGCCATCTGAGCACATCACCCTGTCTGTCCCGGCAGTCCTATTCCTGAGAAGCACTCTCAGTTTCTATTGATTTAGATGTGCACCACAAACTAAATCTCATTCATATGTTTTTAAACATGTGGGATTTTTAAAAATCTCCCTCTCAATTAATTCCTCTGCTAATGAGTTTTAACTTTAATTGATTTCAGGACCCATTTTGAGGTACTTAACACTGGCAGGCAGCCACTTCCCTTCCACCTCCTTCAGAGAACTCATCCAATGAAAAGTACATTACAACAAGTTCAAGGAAAGACATGGGGGTGCCATTTTGTTTCTTTAAAAAAAAAAAAAGCATATCATAACCACTGTGGCAACGTCACACCAGGACCAGTTTCTGAGTTCGTTCCTTCTTGGCGGTTAACTTCTCTTGCTGAGGGCTCATTCTAGACAAGATGTGAACTTTGTCTTTTTGACTCTTGCATGGATGTCAATGGGACCATTGTTCAGAGATCACTCTCTAGGGGTAACATGCACCCTGACCTCCAAAACAGTGCCGTATATCAACTCTTATTCATTCCCTGATGCTTCCTATCCATATGTATTTGCTAAAGGACACCCTCCCTGAGGCACACCTAGGACTGAGCTGCCCAAGACCATAACCACCAACCGAGCATGTGAATACTAATTACTGCTAACAGAGCTGTGCTCTTGGTATAAAGCACACATCAGATTGTGCAGACTTAGTATGAGGAAAGATGGAAATGATCACATTAATCATTCTGCATTTTGATCACCAATTGAAATGATAATACTTTGAATAAACTGAAATTTCAAACTCACCACCATTGAGTCCATTCCAACTCACGATGACTTGATATTTTGCCTATGTGGTGTTAGAGGAAATAGGACAGTGAAGTTAATTTCACTTTTTTGATTCTCTCCATGTGGCCTCTCCTAAAACTCTATACCATTGAATTTATTCTGACTCATGACAACCTGTAGGACAGGGAAGAACTCCCTGTGTGGGATTTGGAGACTCTAGATCTTGATGGGAGTAGAAAATCTTATGTTTTTCCTGTGGAGTGGCAAGTAGTTTCAACCCACAGGTCTTGCAGTCAGCACTTCAAGGAATAACCACTAGACTACCAGAGCTATAAAGCTGTACATTGCATATGTGACTTGCACGATGTCCCTAGAAGCAGCGCAGATCTAGGCACTGGAGATCCAGCAGGAAAAAGGAGGAGTTAATGCATATTATGTCTGATTGCGATAAGTTTTATGGGAAGTTTATGGGAAAAAATAAGGAGAACAAGTGAGTGGGGAGAGAAGTACAATTTAGATAGAAAATCCTCAGGACAGCCCTTGCCCAAAGCAGGGCGATTCAGCAAAAAACGTGAATGAGGTGAAGGAGCTTGCTCAGTGGCTCTCGGTGAGGACCATTCTGGAGCCAAGGACAGCCAGTGCCGAGGGAGGCGCCATTGGAAGAGGCCAAGTCCAGGGAGGATGCATGTTAGAAGGATCAGTAATGGTCAGCTGACAAAAAACCAACTCCGCTGAGATTAAGAGGGGGAAGGGTATATATTTGTACATGTTTATATAAAATAAGGTATGTTCTGTGTAAGACATTGAATATAAATGCATTTAGAAAGTATATCATCTACATATGAATTTTATATGTAAATGACTGGCTTCATGAAACATACATGTATACCCACCCAAAAATGCATCCTGTTTCCCCTCCTTTCTTTGAAACCCGTATTATCTGTGAAAGAAGGACAGGAGATAGGTAGTTCTCAAATTTGAGTAGCGCCAGCAACACTTGGAGAATTGTTCAAAGCCACAGTGCTGGTCCTACCCCTCAAGCTTCTGATTCAGTAGGTGTGAGATGGTCCCAAGAATGTGTATTTCTGGTCAATTTTCAGCTGATACTTCTGGGCCCGGGGCCACCCTTGAGAGTCACTGTATCAGATAGCTCCTAAATTACATTAACTTGAAAGTGGATGTGTTAGTTTGGGTTGACCAGAGAAACAAATTCACAGACACTCATATGTGTGTATAAAGAGGTTTCTATACAAGAGCAATTGAATATTGAGGAAACACAACACCCCAATCCATACATCCAATGTCTGCTACCAATCTATAAATTCCTCTTCAGATGTGCACAACACATGCAGTTACGCTGAGTACAGGAAGATCACAGGCCCGTGGTTAGAAAATCTTGTGGATCCAGTGGGAGTAGAAGACTCAGCACTGGCTTGGTTCTCTGTGTGGCCCCTCCAGCTCCCGGGTTCTGGCTGCATCAGAGTAGTTCCATGTACCCCCTCATCAAGACTATCTCACAGGCACTAAGCATGTGTCCCACCTCCAACAGGCTATATATTTCCTAAGCTCCTCCAAATGAGGTTAGCACTCAGCAACCTGTTTGAAAGGCTAAACTCCACCCCTTCTTTCTTAAATCTCAAACTGACAACAGACTATATAACTACCACAGTGAGAAAAAAGAAAACCTTGACTCCACAAAGATAGCGTTGCTGCTATTGTTGGATGGTATTGTTCAGTTCATCCAACTCATCCCCACACTGTGCACAGTGGAACAAACACTGCCTGATGCCGAGCCAGCCTTCTAATGAATGGGTGCTCTGTTTGAAGCCATAGTTGCAGCCACCGTCTGATCTCTCCCAGGATCTTCCCCTTTTTCACAGACCAACGACTTCACTTATCCCTCTTGACAACATGATCAAAGTGTAAGGCAAAATTGTTCCATTCTTGCTTCCAAGGAGAATTCTAGCTGTATCTCCTCCAAGGTAGGACTTGTTCTTCTGGCCACTTAATATTCTTCTCCCAAATGGCAATTCAGATGAATCAGTTCTTTGCCGGTCTTCCATAACCATTATCCAGTGTCCACATGAGGCATGTGACAACAAGGCATTGATGGGGAAGGGAGAGCAGGGGAAGAGGGGAAAGGATGGGAAGCTGATATCAAGGGCTCAAGTGGAAAAGCGGATATTTGGAGAATGATAACAGCAGCAGACATGCGAAGGTGCTTGGCACAGTATATTTACTTATGTATTGTAAAAAATGATGTACGATCCCCCAATAAAAAAGATTTTTAATAAAAAAAGAAAATACCATGCCTGGAGTCAGGCACACCTTAGTTCTTAAGTGACATCTTTGTTTCTTAACATTTTAAAAGGTCTTTTGCAGTAGATTTGCCCAAAGCAATTCCTTTGATGTTTTGACTGTTTCCATAAGCATTGGCTGTGGGTCAAAGTAAAATGAAACCCTTGACAACTTCAATCTTTTCTTCATTTATCTTGTCTATTGGTCTAGTTGTAAGGATCTTTGTTTTTCTCATCTTAAAGTGTAACACATTCTAAAGTCCACACTTTTTAATCTTTACCAGCAAGTGCTTCCATTTTTTCCTCATTGGCTTTCATGAGCTGTGTGTAGATTGAACAATAGTTTCTCAAACTTGTCTGCTTTCTAGACATCAACCTAGTACAGACAATATTGTGCAACAAGGTAGACGTTGAAATGCTCTTTCATGATGATGAATGTAATATTGTTCCTCTTCCACTTGTTACGTGCTGTATGGTCAACTGTATGATTGCCTGATTCAAAATAACCGACCCCCATCCATCAGAGAATTGAAGTAGATGATGCACTGTATCAGACAGTACCCACCTGCAATTCAAAAGATCTTTAGTGATTAATCCCTCAGAAGTTCACCTTCTTCCTTGTATGTCTTACTTTAGAATATCTATCCACCATGGGTGACCCTGCAGATATTTAAAAGTTTGGTGACATAACTGGTAACACCACAGCATCATATAAGCCACCATGAGAATTGGATAGAAATAAAGGGTGCAGGAGATGGATAATGGTTATGATAAGATGTGTTGTCTCAGCAGTTGTCATTGTCAGTGTCTACCCTAGTCACTTAGTTTTGCCGTATCAAAAATGCCACAAGTGGAAGGCTTGAACAACCACAAATGCACTGTCCCATAGGTAGGGTGCTAGAAGTCTGAATTCAGGGCACCGACTAAATTTATGGAAAGATTTGCTTTCCCTGGCATCCCGCAGGGAGATTCAGCCTTCATGATCTTCATGCGGGTCAGCATCTGTCCTCTCCCATCTTTGTTTCCTGCCAAAGCAAACCCTTTGCTTTCAAATCTATTCCTGCTCCTAGTCATCCTACAGGACAGAGGAGAACTGCCTCTCATGAGTCCCAACGCTGTAGAGCTGCGGGAAGCAGAATGCTGTCTCTTTCTCCTATCAAGCGGCTGGTGAATTCAAACCAACAATTTTGGTGTTAACAGCTAGAAGCTTAATCACGGTGTCACCAGGGCTCCTTGGTGTTGGCTTGCTGCTGATTCAATCTTTACATATCTCAAAATGATTTGACATAAAGCACACTCTACACTAATTCAGTCTTATTAGCATGAAAAAGAAAACGCATTCATAAATGGGATTATCACCAGAGGGGTGTGTGTGTGTGTGTGTGTGTGTGTGTGTGTGTGTGTGTGAGATTCAAAGTCACTACCCATGAAGTCAATGCTACCGCATGCTGCTGTTAGCGGGCATCGAGTTGGTTCTGGCTCGTTGCAAGTGTCTGGACTGCAGAAGGACCCACTGCACAGTCCTGTGCCATCCTCATCCTTGTTTCACGCTCTGCTTCCATTTGAGCAACCGCTGTGTTAATCCATCCCATGGAGGACCTTCCTCCTTTTCACTGCCCCATCTCTTTACCAAGCGTGCTGTCAATGTCCTTCTCCAGGACCTGGTCTCTCCTGACAATACGCCGACACACGTAAGAGGAAACCCCACGATCCTTGCCCCCAAAGAGTCCTCTGGCCTTACTTCTTCCAAGACAGATAGATCGACTTTGAAGTAGTCCATGGTAATTTCAATATTCTTTGCCAGCACCACAATTATGACCCATAAGAACCCTCCCTGTAGAACATGGTAGAACTACCACCGTGGGCTGGAACTCTTTATGGGAATAGGAAGCCTCCTCCTCCTCCCACTGAGTGGTCAGCAACTTAGTGCATAGCCTACTATGCCACCAGAGCTTCCCACAATTGGTAGGCAGGTTAGGATTTATGATGCCTAATTGGGGAGGGGCACATCTCAGTCCATAAGATCTGCTATCCCCTCCTCCTGTAACTCACAAGGATCTCATATCCACTGGGATGAAGGTTGCCCGTCTTCTGCCGTTCCCATGATCAGCTGATGATCTAATCACTGTAGTCCTCAGGGTTTGCATGGGGTTCATTTTCACAAGTAGATGGCCAGGCCTTTCTTCCTAGTCCACAGCCATCTGGTAAAGTTTTGAATTAAAAAAAACCTCCATGCTTATATTGTACTGATAAAAATAAAAATGATGTGTTGAATGTTATAAGAGCTGTAAGAGCCCCCAATAAAATAATTGGGAAAAATAATAAAAGGTGGGTAAGTGAAACTAAAGGAGAGGTTGAACTCTTGTGCATTTTTGAGTAATGGTAATCCATCAAGAAGACATTGTTCCAAATAGATCTTCTCAGTGGTGACTCAACCTAGACAAACATCATGAATCCTTCCTGCCATGTTTGCCCAAAACCATTTTCCCACCACTGGCCCTAGGCCACATTGGGGGGAGATGGAGGAAGAAACCCTAAAATGCCCTTCCAGTACACAATTGGTTAATCAAATTGCAGAGTGAAACTTCCATGTACACCAGACTGGGGTAAATGGCTCCTGGTTCTTGGGCCTTCTTTTTTCTATGTTTGTCTCATCCTATAAATGGGTTAACCGTGGTACAATAAGACAAAATAATCTTCAGGGACACAACGGAAAAGATGTGGAGTGAATGGTGTGGATTAGATATTCAGAGCTCTTTGGAACTGGCTTCTCTTTTCCTTGGGCGTGAATGTTCTGTAACCCCCCCAGTGTCTGCAAGATGAGACCACCAGGGCTCCAGTCAAGCTGAGGTATGATAATGCTCACTGCCATCCCTAGCACTGCTGTGATTTCTGCAACAGGGAACTAGCCAGCTTTCTGTTTCAAAAGTGGGTAAGTCTCATGCAAGCTAGGACAAGGTAGTTACCCTATAAACACGAGTGCGCCTATGTAGTTGGTGATGTTGATTACCTTTGACACCTCCAGTTCAAGTTAACCTGATGTATAAGGAAAGGGAACTTTGGCCAGTCCTGCACCATCTTCATGATGGTTGCTAATCTTGAAACCATTCCTGGGACTACTGTGTCAGCTAATGCATTTAAAGTTTCTCTTGGCATTCTACCTTCTACTTTTCCTTTTGAGAGTACTATGGACTGCCAAAAGAGCAAACAAATTTTTCTTGGAACAAGTACAGCCAGAATTTTCCTTAAAGACCAGGATGGCGAGACTTCTTCTTGGGTACTTTGGATATGTTGTCAGGAGGAGCTGGTCCCTAGAGAAAGGCATCGTGCTTGGTAAAGTGGAAGGGCAGTGACAAAGAAGGTCTTTGTTGAGCTGGCTTGGAACAGTGGCTAGAACAATGGACTCAAACATAAGAACGACTGTGTGGAGAGTGAAAGACTGGGCAGAGTTTTGTTCTGTTGTATGTAGCGTTGCTATGAGATAGAACCAATTTAATGGCACCTACCACAACTTTATCAAAGCGTCATGTCCTGTCTTGGTGACCGTTCTTCTGTATGACATAGTCAGACCAATTGAGCCAAAGTCTACAGAGCATCCGATAATGCATTAGGTCATCGTAAACAAAGCACAATTAAATTAATCCAGTAAACAATTTTGGGCCTCTACTCTGTGTCAGGGACCCTCCCAAGTACTAAGCACACAGCAATGAACAAAACAGACAAAAACATGTGTAATTATACTGAGTAAAGACTGTCCTATCCATGTCCAAATATAAAAAAGGATGTGAAATGACATCAAGAATACCCAAGGTTACAAGCTCGGCATCACAGATGTCATGAACAGCTTTTGTCTCTGCTTGCCCAGCATTCCTTCCACATTCTATTGGTGACAACTTTTGCTTTGGGGAGACTTCTTACTCCTTCTCCTTCTCCTCCTCCTCCCCATCCCCCTCCTCCTCTTCTTCCTCCAGTGACTCTCTTCCAGGGAGGACATGTATAGGGGTGGGTCACCATGTAGGTAGTTCTAGCTGTGTATGGTATAATCCTGAAGTCTAAGATGAGGGTGTGCTGCACACCCTGAGAACCTGTACTCACAATCCACATGACCCAACCAAGGGCAATTGAACCTCTTTTCCGGTTCAGATCTTGAGTAAAATGCTGTCTTGCTAGGAAATGACTGGGATTACCTTCCCAGGTAGAAACACTCTGAAAAGTATTTGCTGTCACCTAGATTCCATGATCCACCCTGGTCATTGACTTTTCCAAGGTCTAATCGTTCAAGTTGGTACTTGAACCTTGGAGCCATCTTTATACCCATCATTATAGCTTCTCAAAGGATTCCTGCCATGCTACCTTAGCCGATGGTGGTTCTGTTACTTATCACCATAGAACTTGGCATGTTGGGGTAATTGTCTAAATCAAATCAAATTCGCTGCCATTGAGTCAGTACGGACTCACAGTGACCCCACAAGACAGCGTAGAACTGCCTCTGAGAGTTTCTGAGACTGTAAAGAGAGCAGAAAGCCTGCTTTCCTCCCACAGAGCTGGCTATGGACTCAAATGGCTGATTTTGCTGCTAGCAGCCCAATGTGTAAGTAACCACTCTGCCACCAGCGCTGTCAGTTATCTAAATAGTATGTGAAATAGGGTGCTTTGCTCTCAAAAGGTGTATGTCTATGAGCAGGTACATACTGTATTGAAAGGTGACTCAACTGAAAATGAACAGTTCTTTGGGGAGTCAAAGTATAAGTGATTCCCATTTTCTCTCTGGTTACCCATATCTTCTAAAGTTCTTCAATGAAGATGTACTACTTTTTAATAAGAAACCCTTTTTAATTACAGCGCGCACATATCCCACACCTAAGTGAGCCCACAAGGATTTTAAGCCTATTTGTAAGTAAAGTTGGCAGTCGCCTCAGGGTTCTCAGCATGCTGGGTTTTCCAAATAGCAGTTGGCAGTTCGTTGAGGATTGGGTTCTTAGCCATCTCTCTGCATCCAACATACAATAACAAAAGCATCTTATTCTTTACACTTCTCTGAACTACGTAAATGCACTGGAAAAGAGACGCATTGGTGGTTCCGTGCTTGAGTTCTTACCTTCAGGGCAGAGACTCAAATCCAATTCAGGTCCAATGTACTTCTGTGCAGCCACCACCTCTCTGTGCATGGAGACTTAGGTGCTGCTAGGATGCTGAACAGATTTAAGCCCTTGGGCCTAAATTGTGGAGAATTGTGCTCTAATCCTAAACAGAACCGATCAAGATTTACTAATATACATCTCATTGGTCTTCATTTCATGTGTTGGATGGATTTTACAGATAGGAAACTTCAGGTACAAAGGAGGCCCCATTTCCATGTGGTCCCCCAACTTATAAATTTTAAGAGTTTATGAATTTTAGGCTCTGTGAGAGTTCTACATGGTAGGTGCAGTTCAAATTTCTCCCATTTCTGCAAAGAACTAAAAGGAGGAAGCCAGCTCAGATTCAAAAACTGAAGAGATCAGTGGTTTTGATGAAGAAAAAGTTTTGACTCAATTGAAAAGCTAAGTGCCTTCTGGGGGTGCGTGCTGTCTTGGAAGGAATGCCAGAGAAAACAGGAAGCGTAGTTCATCCTTTCAGAATATCTTCAATTTTAATAGAAAGACAAGATGAAATAACATCTGAAATCAAACCATGTTTATAGGACCACCAAGGGTCAAGGTGGTTGGTACAAGTGATAAAAGGAGCCTGCAAAGGAGTGGTCCAGGAAACATATATGACTATGCACTCTAAGGTTGGCTTTGGAGGATAACAACTCACTATGTTGAGTCAATTCTAACCATGTGACCTGAGATGACAGAGTAGAACTTCTTCATAGGGTTTCAAAGGCTATGATATTACAGAAGCCAGACAGCCTAATCTGTCTCCTGCAGAGATTCGAACTACTGACCTTTTGGTGAACAGTTGTGCTAACTGGGACTCCTGAGAGTTAAGTAGAACCTAAAATAAAAGCAAACAGGGGATTAGCACAGGGGTCTCAAAGTGAAGGCCCCAATTCAACTTAGATCCAGGTCATGGGAATATTTAAATTGAATGGCCTCCCCAACTTTAAAAAGGGATGTTACACATGTTTATCTCCATTTCCAGGTTTTCTTGAGAAAGGGAAGATTCCAACAATACCAGTACCCTCTCTTACAGAGTAAAACACAGAAGCTCCTGCATCCCTTTTGATCCCTCACTGACCACAGGCTCCACCATTCACAAGGCCTCCCAGAATGAGACTCAGGGATTGGTTGTCATTTGTTCTCTTGCTCTGAGCCAAAGCATGTGAGTTGAGAATCAGAGAAACAGTCCTGAATGAGAAGTAGGAGGGAACGTGCAGGGACACAGAGAGAATTGATCCAAGCATTGCATATAGCAGGAGATCAGGTGACAGGAGGTGTCTATAACCAGGTGTGCCAGCTAAGGAGTTTGTCTTTGATTGTATAGATACATGGAAACCTTTGTGTGCTGTCAAGTGGCAATGAGAATGAACGCTGTCAAATCTCCAGTGTAGGAGAAGATCTTTGCTGTCCTCTCTGAATATCAGCCCAGCTCCCTGTTTGGAATCAAATGAAGTAATTTCAAGATAAGTTCACTATTTGTCCCTAATCTAAGAAAGATATTTAAATTTGCTGAATTTCCTCTAAGCGATAAAATGAAGATGAAAATAGTGCCCAGCTGCAGCAATGTGAAGATTTTAAAAATTGATGTGTGACAAGTATTTGGAAAGGAGCCTAACTCCTAGTGCTACTTGGCTACATCATCATCAGTATCATCATCAGCATCATTCCCTCACTGATAACACTAATGTTAAAGAAGTAAGTGAAGATAAGTAACAGAAGGATATGCCAAGTTTTGTATTGGGAGACTTCATGTTGCCAAGATAACAATTCTTCCTAAACTGATCTATAGATGCTACTCAATGCCAATAAAAATTCCTAGATGGCTTCAAAAAATAAAAGCATCAAGTTGACGCTAACATTTATTTGGAACTGCAGTGACAGCAATTTTTGTAAGAGTAAGCTTGAAGGATGTACTCATTCTGACTTCAAAACTTACTTTAGAGTTATAGAAATTGATACACATGACATTGTAGAAAGACTGGAGAATCCAAAAATAGTTAAATTTATGTGGTTGATAAAGATACCAAACTCGTTCAATGGACAAAGCAAAGCATCAGGTAAAGGTTCTTTGGCCCAGAGGGTCCACAGCGCATTTCTGAAACAGACTGAGGATTAGTATGTCAGACATCTATTGCTATATAACAAGCTTAGCAACTTAAACCTATTCAGATTTCCTGTGATCTCAGTGAGTTGAGAGACTAGATATAGCTTAGCTGAGTCTTCCATCATGCTATAGTCATCGTGTAGACCGGAGCTGGGGACTCATCTGAAGGTTTGGTTAGGTAAGGACTTGCTTCTAAGCTCAGTTCCTTGTGTGTTGCTGAGTTGTGTCGGTTTCTCACTGGCCAGAGGTTACTCTCAGTTTTTGCCATCTGCTCCTCTCCCTAGGACAACTCACAGCATGGCATTGGGCTTTTTCAAAGCCAGGAAGAGGTTCTCTCAGCAAAGGAGACTTGTGCTAATCTTGCATTGCAACAGTTGATCTCATCGACTCCCTTTGCAATATTTTATTGGTCAGAAGACAGAGTTTACAGCCACATTGGAAGAAAAGGGAATTGCACAAGGGTGTGCACACCCCATGATGGGAGTTTGAGTCTCCCCAAGCCAACATGCCTAGAAGATGAAGATACTGTACCACCACTAAGCATACAAGGGGCCTTGGTGGGCAATGTCTAAGCAGTTGGCAGCTAACCAAAAGTTCTGCCAATCAAAAAAAAAAAAAAAAAACAATGAAACTAGAGAATGTCCTGGAGGTCTCCTTTGAGAAAGATTAAAAGAAGAAAAGGGAACTCACTGTCAGTGAGTTAATTCTGTTTCATGATGACCCAATAAGATAGGCTAGAATAGCCCTTGTGGATTTCTGAGACTAACTTTTTATAGAAATGGAGAACCCCACTTTTCTCCTGTGAGCATCTGGTGGTTAACTGCCCAATACATAACTGTTACACCACCAGGGTAGATAGACATTGCCAAGTGCCCCTCCCCACTCTAGTAAGTAAATTTCCCTTTTGGAACCATTGGATTAAAAAAAAATGCTTTACTGATCAATTCAGAAAGAAAGATTACAACCTAGCAAATCGGATGGCACAGTGCACTCTGTCCTACAGAGTGGTGAGGAGTCAGAAGACAGTGGATGGGGCACAGCAACAGTCATGTGCTATGAGATCATCTTCTGGGCTGTTTACATAGGCTGCTTAGCATAGTTCCCCCACCCACAATCTAAGATCAGAATGAGCCAGAAGGCCATTCAGGACATTAGCTCTAGAGGATTCTCCTTCCTTGTTAGAATCCCAGGTGTTTCTTAACCTTTGCTGGCTTATAGTGGACACTTGCATAGTGTTCATCTTCCTTCCACATGTATCTGCTGCTCTGCTCTGTAGAAGACACCATTGAAAGGGGAGGCAGTTAAGGACCCATTCTACTCATACGTACAGATACAGGAGTTAGCACATGAATAGAGCTTTTTGAGTCACACAAGTCAGTCCTCAGTAAGCCACCCTGTCAGCTACTTGCTATTACAGTCAACTCATACATATCTACAGGAAGAAGATGCAGATCATCTTCAATAACCCAATGGAGTGATAGTGGAGTCAGCGTCAGAAGAGGGTTCTGCCTCCTAGGCTAGACTGCATCTCCCATCATGTCTCCCTCGACAAAGAAACCATCACCTCTACAGAAAGTTCTTCCCAGAACTGGCATCCAGGCTCCAGAAGGCTGTGGTGGTTCAAGTCAGGGAGTCATGGTTGCATCTTTAAAGGAAATCCAATTTCAGGCCCATAAAAGTCCTCATTATCACTAAGGTTGGCAGTTGGGGACTCTGAAATAGCTGCAATCTCTATAAACTATTCCTGGCAGGCATCCACGTGTGCCTGGTAGACAGAGTCATCTGCATAATGACAAGATGATGTTCAAACACCCAGTGCCTCCCACCTCATAGCCAGAGGATGCATTGAGGGCCTGAGTAGGAGCTGACAGTCCATACAGAGTCACAACAAAGATGTCCACCCACCCCCAGGGCAACGACTCATTTCCCCTTTTAATGAACAAAAAAGGACCCCAAACAGTGGCCCGATTCAGGGTTTCCTCATTTCTTAGATAATAAGAGCCTGCAGGTCACAAAAGGACTCTTGGTCACACTGTGTGCCTCACTGTTGTCTTGGTGGAAGCCCATGTGTCAAAACATTAATTTTCATTCACAATTCTCAAACTCTACCTCTCTGGAGAGGCCAGCAGACTTCCTCAGGGGAGCCAAACCCAGCCAGCTGCCTGCTTTTGTGGAGCCTTCAAGTTAGGCCTGGCTTTTGCATTTTTTAAAGGGTTGTAAAAAAGATTGAAGAAGATGAGAGAGACACCATATGTGGCTCACAGTCTATCAGGCTCTTTATAGATAAAGTTGGCTGGGTACTGCCCTAGATATTCATTCATTGTCTATTCTAACTCAGCGAGACCCTACGGGGAGTTTCTGAGATGGTCACTACGGGAGCAGGCAGACAGCCTCGTTTGTCTCCTGTGGAGTGGCTGGTGGATTTGGATTACTGAACTTTGACTTAGTAACTCAATCCTTAGTAACTCAATCCCTAACCCACAGGACCATCAGGGCTCTTTCACTGCTAGTCGTGTTCTGTAAAGGAGTTTCTCAGGTCAACTGATTAGAAGCAGCACTGGCTTCAACACAATGAATGGGGTTCCTAAATACACCTTATCAGAGTCGCTACTAAATCCCAAGCCGGGGATACAATTGCTTTCCTTCCTCTTCTTGCTCCAGACTCCTTTTCTCATGAGACATGGCTTGCCAATTTCTTTATGTCAAGACCCTCTTCGCTGTGTTGAGGACAGGGCCTTTGAACTTTCGCTGCCACAAATGCTCATTCCTACTCCAGCTGAGAGAACCCAGAATCTCTCTCTAGTCTTCACCATCCAGTTGATTCAGACTCATGGTGACCCTATGGGACAGGGTGGAGCTGCCCCTGTGGGTGTGTAGGACTGTAACTCCTTTCCGAAGTGGAATATCTTTCTTTTCTTCCCTTCCTTTCTCTCTCTCTCTCTCTCTCTCTCTCTCTCTCTCTCTCTCTTTCTTCTTCCTTCCTTCCAGGGAGAGGCTGGTGGTTTCGAACTGCTGACCACCCAAAGACCCCTGGTGAGATCATGACTATGCGATGGAGTCCACTACCTCACCAGGGGTCCTTGGAAAAAGGCCTTAGAGACCCAGGAAATAAGTGCCTGTTTCTGGCACTCAGAAATCTCATGAACCTTCCCTGTGGGCGTTCAATGGTTTCAGAACTGTGGGTAGAAATGAGTGCTTCACTCTGGTACCTGATTCTTTCCATACCTCATGGTCGCACAAGCTGGTGTGCTTCTTTGATGATGGCTTTGTTGCTCCTGAGCTTGTTTACCCTCAAGTCTTTAAGACCTCAGATTCTACATCTTATGATAGCCGGGTACCATCAGCTTTCTTCTCTAGTCTTGCTCATGCCCACACATGTCCTCAGTGATTGCACACACAGTGATATGTTTTTTTCCTGTTTGACACCTGAGACCTAATCCTTTCGACACCTTCTGGCCACACTGGCTGGTGTGGGCTTGGATACTTCTCAGCTAGATATTCTTTTGTTTATCTTCAGACTTTGAGATCCCAGACTCTCTATCCTTTGATAACTGTGTGCTATCAGTTTTTTTCCACTTTATTTGCTTATGCACCTATTTGACTTCGGTGATCCTATTGGGCCAGTGAGCATCAAGGAATACAAGATTAAAAGAACAAAGTGTTCTTGCATTGAAGGAGTGCCTAGGTGGGAGCCCAAGGTTCATCTGCTATCTTAGTACTAAACCTATAAATATATGTACCTGGATTTATTCCCTCCTTATCATAGATAATTATATTTACATATGTACAAGCCTGTGTATAGATCTCTGCAAGTGCCCTTTGCCTTCTAGATGCTTCCACATTCCTCCTGTCCCATTATCATGCTCAGCCTTCATTTGAGTTTCAGTACTTCCTCTCTGATACATTACTCTTACTTAAGCCCCACCAGGCCTCCCACACCCTCCTTACCACCAATGCTGACCGCTTGTTGTTCCCCCTGTTCCTGAGTCTGCCCATGCTCCCCTTCCTCTCCCCTCTCCCCCACATCCCCCAGGAATCATCAGTACAGTTGTCCTCTCCCCCCAACTGTCCATTCAGGAGTGTTCCCTTCTTGATTCAGTCCATTTTGGGGGCTCAAACCACATTGTTTCCCTGCCATGTGACCCCCAAAATGTCTTCTCTTGCTGTCAGTTTCGTAAGGAGACAGTGTGATAAGACCGTCCCACTCCGACAGTGTGGGAAGGAATCAGAACAGTGTGGGAACTGGACCAGCTCTCATTCTCTTTCTTCCTATCCACCTGTCTCCATGCAGGTGTGGCATGCTGGCCCTTTCCCCCAACCTGTTCTCTTGCTACACCCACTTCCAGGGAGGGAGTCAATCTGACTCTGGTTGTGGCCGGCCATGTAGTTCTCTCTTTTCATGCCTCCTTCCATGTGTCCACACTGTCCTCATGGTTGGGTGCTTCATGGTAGGATCTGCATGCCCACTCCAGCTTCTGTGGAGACGAGATCTGTACCTCACCCCCTGGATGGGTTAGTGCCCTGCTCCCACCTTTATCCTTTCATTTTCAAACCCTCTTTTTCTCCTCTCTCCCTCCATCCTTCTCCCTTATTGTACTGTACCCAACATGTACCTCCCTGGGTTTGGTCAACTCTCCTCTCCTTTCCCTAAATCTCTACCTAACTTATGTTATAGGAGGCTTCTCTGCTATACCTGCCATGCTGGTTACACTTACCTCAGGGGACTCATGCTGTACTTCTCCTTTCATGATTGACTGACTTCGCTTACCATAATTTCCTCTAGCTCTTCCCATGAGAAGACGTGTATCATGTGCGCATCAGTGCTTTTGAGTGAAGCATAGTACTCCATTGTGTGTATGTGCCAGAGTTTGCTCATCCACTTGTTACCAATGGAAATTTAGATTGTTGCCAACTCTTTGCTGTAGTGAATTGTGCTGCAATAAACATTGGTGTGCATATTGCTGGCCGCGGTTTATTTCTTACCTTTTCTGGGTATATACCCAGTAGAGGGATAGCTGGGTCATCTGGTAGTTCACTTTCCATTTTCATTAGGTATCGCCAGACTGATTTCCATAGCAGCTGTATGTATCTATAGGACCACCAGCAATGTAGACGTGTTCCTGTTTTGCCACATCATTCTGGAACCTGACTCCCTGGGTTTGGAACTTTCCCTGCCTGCCCCCTGAGGGATCCAGGGAAGCACACTTCACCTTTCTGTGCCTCCACTTCAAAATGAGGTCCTGGCAGCATGCACCCAGACAATGGAAAAACACATTGCATGGGGCCTGGCCCAAGAAAATTCAGGAAAAATGTTAACTGTTATGATTATCAGCAGTAACTTTTCCTAGTAAAATATGACTTATGCTAAACAGGAAAAGAATGAAAGTTATACTTGGTATTTTAGTCTGGGTAGACTAGAGAAACAAATTCATAGACTTGCATATGGATATAAGGGAAAGGTTTATATACAAGAGGAATGGAACATTGAGAAAGCATCCCAACCCAGTCCAGTCCAAAGTCATAAGTCCAATATTAGCCCATATGCCCGTTATCAGTCTATAAATTCTCCTTCTGACTCACGAAGCACATGCAGTAGAGGTGTCCTGGTGCTGGCAGGGGTCCATCAGAGCAAGCCCATGTGGCTTCTCCTCTGGCTCCTCCATTCTCCAGGAATCCAGATCGATCAGCAGGTTGTCATCTCTCTTGTCAGTAGTTGTCTCTCAGAGACTCAGTCTAGTCTCCCTTTTCCAATTGGAAAATACCACAAGATTTCCCAGAAATCTCAGGAGAAAGCCATGCCCACACAGAGGCCTCATTGGCTACTCATTGGCTATCTCCAGATTGACATGCTGAACTCCACCCCTAGACTCCCAATCATGAAACTGACACGAGTACTTGCCTGCCACACTTGGCTATATCAGACATGATTGACACTTAGGGCTATATATTCCTTTCTTACTGGGTGTGTCCTGTGCATGATAGGAGGTTCGATAGTGTCTCTGGCCTTTACCCACTAGAAGCCAGTAGTAAAAAACTTAAAACATAGTTCCAAAAAGATCCCAAACTCACTGCCATGAAGTTAATTGGCCCAAAGCAATGCCGTAGGAGAGGACAGAACTTCCCTGTGAACTTCCAAGGGTATAATATAACTCTTTGTAGGAATAGAATGTCTTGTCTTTCTCCCATGGAACAGCTAGTGGCTTTGAACTGCTAACCTTGTGGTTAGTAGTCCAACTCGTAACCATTACACCACCAGGCTAGATGCTGTCAAGTGCTTTCCACCTTGTATCCAGTGGCCAAATTGCCCCAGTTGAGAGTCATTGTATTAAAGAACAGTGCTTTGTAGACCAACTCAAAACACAGCGGTGCTTTATAGACCAACTCGTGAAATTGCAGAGGTGGCTGGCATAGCAGTTAGATCATTAAGTATAGCGGTCCCTCTTATGGAGCACTGCTGATAATAATCAGGAAAGTTTTTGCAGTGCCTAGCAGATCCTTGTGTGGAGACAAATTTCCATACCTGGAGGCCACAGTTATTATTGTTAGTTCATAAGCGAATTATAGCTTAAAATGTAGATTGCTTGGAAATAAACCAAATTTGGTGACATAATAATAAAAAGGAAAATCGATTCCTCCAGAAACATGCATCTGTTCATTAAAGCTGTCTGCTAGCCCATTGCAGCTGTTCCCATTTAAAAACTAAAGACCTAAACATCATCCTTTATTGGAGAAAGTTAGGAGAAAACATATTCATAAAAGTCTGTGGAGATGGTTTGGCAATTAAATAGATTTTATTTTGGGTAGGACTCTTACAGAGCCCTCTGCACTTGCTAATGATACACAATATCATGGCTGCATCTCTATCGAAGGTTTGGTCATTTGGTGTCACTCGCTCAAGCTGGGGTGAGTCAGTGCAGGGTGGTGCACATTTTTGGACAGTCCAATGGTCAGGCTTACCTCTACATGAAAAGTCAGAAGATTTTCAGGAAAATTGTCACAGCTGCATGGAAAGGAACCCAGTCTCCCAGCAACCATGTGGCTTCCATCTGGACAGTAAGAAGAGTCCGAGAATTTCAGGTAAATCAGTAACAATGTCACCGCCACTCCCCACTGCTGCTCCTCTCTTCTAGGCCAGGGGTTCTCAACCTTCCTAATGCCATAACCCTTTCATACAGTTCCTCATGTTGTGGTGAACCCCAAACATCAAATTATTTTTGTTGCTACTTCACAGGTCTACTTTCGCTGCTGCTATGCATCAGACAGACCCTGTGAAAGGGTTGAGCAGCCCTCAAAGGGGTCACGATCCACTGGTTGAGAATTGTTGTTTTAGACAAACTAGTCCAAAGGTGGCTTAATGACAAACATACTCACTGCGCCATTGGGTGAATGCTAACTCATAGTGACCCCATAAAATGAGGTAGCAATGAGCTCGTGAATTTCCAAGCATGTCACTCTTTACGGAAGTAGAAAGTCCTGTCTTTTCTCCCTCATGGTGGCTGGTAGTTTCAAACTGTTGACCTTGCAGTTAGCAGCCCAGCACATTATCACCATGCTTTCAGTACTCCTAGCACCCTACAAGGAATTCTTTGAAGGACAGATCTATTTTTCTCACAGTTCGGTGAGAAAACTTTTATGCTAAAAGTTTCCATCCAGCTATTAGCCCCATGTCAATCCATTCCTTGTCTATAGCCCCAGGTATTCCTTGGCTTACAGACGATTGTCACATGCTATCTATCTTCTTTCACATGCACATATATGTGTGTGCATCTGTGTGTGTGTGTGTGTGTGTGTGTATTCTGGTTCTTGCATACTCAGGACTGATTAGGTTTGTGACTCATTCCATGTTTGTAGCACCTCAACTGATTGACTACTTCATTATATCATATTAAATTGCATTTTGGAAGGCCCATACATGATATGGCATGCTTTAACATAATCTATTTGACCCACAGCCAACTAGTTTAGTCATGTGTAACAGCTTCATAACCGCCACTAGACCAGTGTTTGGCCAAACAAGTAGGAAACACAGGCCACACAAGTGAACACATTACATTAAGCAGTGTGGTGTCCAACTGTGTCATGTGATCTGAGGGGCCCCAAGGAGGCTCCTTTCTCCTGAATATGCACACCTACGTGTACTTGTATTTCATTCACTTTGGATTTTTGGTCTCTACGTGCTCCCTTTTCTCTCCAGTCCTTAGACTCCTCAGTTTGATTTATCTGAGCATCGATCCCTCCCAATGGTCTATCCCTCATAAGGAACCAGGCCATGAGAAAGTAAACAAGGCCAGAGAAATGGAGAGAAGAGGGGAGCGAGGGCATACCAAGGGATCTAGAGTTAAGTCTGACCCAAGTCCAAATCTTGATTATCTTCTGAGTTTCCATCCCCTTGCTTGCAAGAGCAGAGTTCACAATCCAGGTCTCTTGTGAAGACCTATATAGACTTACGAAGACCAGACACACTGCTGCCGCATCAATTTTGATTCACAGTGACACCATGTATTTGGAGTTTCTGTATTTGTCAGGGAGATATATCATTGTGTCATGCCCACTTAGTATGAGGCGTAAGTCCCTGGGTGGGACAGACAGGTAAGCACTTGACACTAACTCAGAAGGTTAGCAGATCAAACCCACCTAGGGGCACGTTGGAAGAATGATCACAACTTTGAAACCCCTATCAAGTGCAGAAATACTCTACCGTGCCTGGGGTTGCCCTAGCTTGAGTTAATTCAATGTGTGTGTGTGTGTGTGTGTGTATGTACTAGTAGGATGCCCCAAATGTAGAAGTAGGGTGTGGATGTTTGTTGACTGATACAAGGAAACAGTACATGGAAGCCAAAGAGAGGAAAGACACGCTTGAGCTTTTCTCAGACAATCTCTCTCTCTCTCTCTCTCTCTCTCTCTCTCTCTGTCTGTCTCTCTGTGGCTCTTTACAGCCTTCAACTTCAGAAGGCATCAGTGACCCCGGTGTAAATCTAGATGCATTCCTGAGCATCATTCTGAGGGAAGCAACTGCTTACTTGTAAGCACAGGTCCACCTATCTATAGCAGGGTGTTTTACACATAGGCACATGCCCATGTCTCTAGAGAGCCTCCACCCCCCTCCCCTCCAAGATGCAGTCATCAGTGAAGCTTCTGGCTGTCTGACAAGTTTACGGACAACAGCAGAGGCTCTCTTCATTTGTAGCCTAACTCAAACCTGGCGGCTGCCCCTGGGGCTGGGAAAAAGCACTTGGTTGCAGGTTCAGTTCCTTGGGGGGCCATTGTCTGAGATGAATCCTCCCAAGCCTTCCACTCAACTCCCCCTAAGACTTCCCCTTTCCTGGATCCTCTGCCTGGACTCTAATTATGCAGCCACTGTAAAAAACATATCGCATCGCCTGTATGTTCAGCAACTAGATTTCTATGGTGTTCGTAGGAACTCATTCAATCTGCAACACCTGTCCTTGCCAGGGAATTCATCCAACAGAGGATGTGCAGAAGGGCCATGTCAAGTTACAATGGCCCTTGATTGTTTTTTCCTTCTATGTACATTCACAGTGTCTGGGTGAGGCTGGTCATCCCAAGTCCTGAGCTTTCCTCAGTCACCTTCCTGTAGCCCACATTTCTAATAGTGGCCAATTTGGAGCTCTGGGCTTCCTGGGAGTTGAATAGATAGTGCTGACTGCCATGAGCTCATCTGCAATGGCTGGACGTAAAGGTGCTTTATCTGAGCTGTGTTTTCACAGCACAGACCCAGGAGTGAGTCAGGCCGGAGACACATTTCGAAAAGGAAAATAAGAGTTCTTCCACCCAAGAAGTTGTTGTGAGGAGAAAAGGGTTCTTGATTGTGTGTGTGTGTGTGAGAGAGAGAGAGAGAGAGAGAGAGAGAGAGAGAGAGGAGAGAGAGGTGACAAAGCTGCCACTGCTGTCTTAGTGGCAGAAATGTCACAAATGTATTGTGCATTCTTTAATTTCCTCACTCAACACTGGGTTATTAACTTTAACACTATCCAAGTGCTTTCATGATCGTATTTACCTTAAAGGATGTGCATGAGTCTATTGTTTAGCAGGCGGGCTGCATCGGGGGAGAAGAAAGTTCTATAGTGGAATCAATTCAGAAGGAGGCAGGAAATCGACTCCCAAAGATCTGTAAAGGGGCTCATCTCTATGGAGAATGGTTCCAGGGAGGAGGTGGTGAAATTGGTCACTCGAGGGCCTAGAATTCTGATCCTCCCCAAGAGAGTCCCAGGTGGCCTATAGATTGCTATGAAGCTGAGCTGATGTCAACAGGGTTTCCAGATCCAGAGAGACTGGTGCTCTACTCCTGAAAATCAACTAAGGAAAACTGAGTAGACTACCCTGGTCCAGTCATCAGCTGACCGTGGAGATGGCACAGGATTGGGCAGTGTTCGGCAGTGATGTAGTTACCACGAGGCGGGACAAAACATCTCCACCAGGACTAACAGAACATGAAGCTGGTGCGGCTGGACCAGACACGGTTTCCTTCCGTGATATGCAATACTGCCAACTCACAGCGACAATAGGAAAGGGCACTCCATAAAGGGGACAAGGAAAGAACGAGGAACAGAACGGACCTGCCTTGCCTCTTCCAAGGTCAAGGTACATGTTCGGCTATGAATTGTCCTTTAGGGGCAGCAATGTTCAACAAAGACACGAGGGTATCTCCACACAGAGGCACTGCACAGGGAAGCAAAGCTAAAGAAGGACCTGACGGGAGTGAAAAGTAGCCACATCCCTAGAGTCAAATAGGTACATTTAAGTTCAATGTCTCCATTCCGATGCAGGAAAATCTCAGTTTCCCCCACAAAGCATTCATGTCACAAAGATATATACCACGATCATATTAATTCATACTTTCAAAATAATGCATGGGCAAGATTATTAGCCCTGTAGTGGTTCAGAAGTAGACTAATATAGGGACTCTGGCACCATGTGAAGAGGGGATATTCAGAGTAGTTATCTCCCCCTACTTGTGCTCAAATAGTCCTTTGTCCCTTAACCACCCACATGTATCAGACATGAGTTATTTGCAACAGCCCAAAAGTTAAGATGATTAAAAACATAAACCAGCAACAAAACAGCTCATTGGAAAGGGTCACATGCTTCTGCAGAGAGGATTTTGCTCCTCCCAGAAACAGGAGAAGACCAAGGTTTGAGAGAGAATGGGGTTAGGGAGAAGGGAAGAGACCCCTTTAAGCTACTGGAAGACAGGAGGAGTGGAGAACTGGACAGGAGAACAGGGCAGAACAAGAGCCCTCTTCCTTTAGGTGGCCAGCCAAGACATGGCATGGTAGCAGACAAGGTTACTGAGCTATTGTCCAGGAACCCCTGAATGGTGCCAACAGTGAACATACCAAGTTGCTAACCAAAAGGTTGGAGATTTTCATCCACCCAGAGGTGCCTTGGAAGAAAGGTCTGGTGATCTATGCAATAAGTGAATCACAACAGAGCCCGGTGGAGCACAACTCTACTCTAGCACATACGGGAGGGTGGGTGGGTGAGTCAGAAACATCTGGAAGGCCAGCAGTTGAGCTCTTCTCCAGCAAGTGTGACCAGCTCCAGGTACTCAGGGGTGGGACCTCTGCTAGGTTTTCCTCTACCCCCTCACGCCTTGACTCCTTTCCAGAAGCAGACCAGGCTTTGCACAATCTAGGAGGTGTGAGGACATGACCACCAAGGGGGGGGGGTGATAGGTGAGGGTTGAAATGGCAGTATGTTGGTAAAACCTTATTCCTGACTAAAGTGAACAAGGATGGGATTGCCATATATACTCATGTATAAGCTGAGTTTTTTTGCTTTTGCTTTTTAAGTAAAAGGGGAGAAATTTATTGGACCCCATATGGGAAACCCAAGAAGGGGCTAGCATACCCTATTGTATAGGCATGACCAGGCAAAGGGTCATGCCATTCACTGTACCCCCAGGTCCTAGAGGGTCTCCCCTTGAGCTGAGCCTAAAGTCCCAGGACTGGCTGGGGTTGAGGATAAAGCCATGTTTTTCAGCACAGTCTTTGTCATAAAATTATGTGCCTCCATTGATATATAGGTCAGCTTATACTCAAGTATATGCAGTACTTGGATATTTTCATCAGAATAGTTGCCTCTGTGGGTAGCATAGCAGTTACTGATTGGGCTGCTAACCACAAGGTTGGCAGTTCAAAACCAAAAACCACCCCACTGGAGAAAGATAGGGCTTTCTACTCAAGTAAAGAGTTCATCTCAGACTCTCACAGGACAATTCTACTCTGTCCTTTTGGGTCCCTGTGAGTTGGAATGGACTCAATGGAGTTTGGTGTTACGTGTGAATCCTCCCCTAGACATACTGTTAGGCTAATCCTCTCAGACCACCAGGAGCTAGTCTCAGGTGTTTGAAATCCCCTTTGGGAGTCATGAAGGTAATGACAACTTTAGCAAGAACCTACCGCCCTCAAGTTCAACTCTAACTCATAGTGAACTTAAAGGACAGGGTAGAACTGTCCCCATACGGTTTCCCAAGGCTGTTCATCTTCACAGAAGCCAGGTCTTTCTCCCATAAAGCAGTGGGTGAGCTGAAACTACTGATCTCTTGTTTCACAATCCAGCACTTAACCAGTGTGCCACCAGGATGATAACAGGTTCAAGAAGAAATGGCATAAAACCTTGGGCCAGCAGGTGGGTGAGGAGTGCTACTCTCAGGAAGGAGCCCAAACCTCTTCGTGACAGCTCTCACACTTCGGTGACCTCGACATCACCTGCCACCTGTGGGGCAAGTGAGCACACATGTTCCTCCTTGGACTTGCCGATACAGTAGGACTGTGGTGGGGGAGACTAGGCAGTTTGCATTTCTAGTAAGATTCAGGGTGCTACTGATGGTCTGAGTCCATACTTGGAGAGCTTGCATTACTCAGTCATACCTGCAATGATGTCATTAGCTTCATTGGAACCAGCCCAGCCATGGTGACTCCACGCACAAGGGAGCAACACGCTGTGTCGCCTTGCACCATCCCCATGGTAGCTTCCTGACCCAAGTGTAGTGGTCCATCACACTTTCATTGGCTTCTGAGTCTCAGAGCAGTTCCCTAGCCCTTCCTTTCTAACTCTTCTTAGTTTGGAGCTCTGCTGACAGCTGTTCACTTACATAGAGGCACACACACCTGGATGCCGAGGTGCAGAAATAGAACAAAGACCCTGCACCTAGGAAGTGAGATTAATACCACTGAACCTCCACGGTCTCTCATACCTTCAACAGCTCCCTGAAAAACAAAAACCAAATCCACCACCATAGACTCTATTTTGACGTGTAGCAAGCACCGAGAGGGTTTCCAAGACTGTAAATCTCTCTGGGAGCAGACAACCTTGTCTTTTCCCCAAAGTGAACAACCCAACACAGAAGCCACGACCCCTCAATTAGAAGTTTTAGATTTCTTCATTGTGATCTTGAGACATAAGGTGCATTCATAATCCCATCTTCTGAAGAAGCCCAGACTAATGAAAGCAGGCTTTTAAGGACCAGTGATAAGACAATCCCCTGCAGCTGGGCTGGAATCTAAAATTGATGCCTTGGCAGGGAGCGATGCCAGTGGAATGTCTGGCTAGAGATTCACAGGGGCTGCATTAAGGGACCGTTTCCTCCGGCCCCTGAGTAGCACCTTCAGGATGGGCTGAATAAAATAGGCCTGGCATTCGCTCCACAAGGATGTGTTAAAGGAGAAGGAGTTTGTGGGCACATGCTTTGCAGTTGTTAGTGGAAAAAAAAAAAGACTGCTCCGTAATGAACATGACAAGTTCCTTTCATGAGAAAATGTGTCTCTGGTTCCCTCACCTCATCAGCATCAATAAATATTTATTGGTCTCTTGAAAATGTTTAGGGTGCTAGGAAGCAGAACCAAACATCCCACCGACACGGACCTTGCTCTCCAAAGAGACCACATTCTGGGTGGAAATCAAGAAATAGGAGAATTATCTTTGGGAAGCAAAGCAATGTGCTTTGCAAGAAAGATGCAGCCAGCTTCTCACAATGGACAGAGGCTTGGTAACGCGCACATAAATCTATGCTTTTGTAAACTGAGCTAGATTTTAAATGCACGAGAGGAGCCAACTGTTTAAAGGGACCTGGCAGAGAATCCTTCCAGAAAAAAAAGCAGGGGAAAATCATTCAGTAATGTGAATAATCGCCCTCTAATTTATCGACCTTATTAGTTTCGATTTTTTCATTTGGGTAGAGCCAACTAGTGTAGAAGTGCAAGTCTGTGTTCGGACTTTGGAAAGGAGAAATGGTGCGTGAGTATCGGAGACACATGGGGAGGGGTCTGCTGGGTATTTCAGAGTCCATTCAGATTCCTGTGATGGTGTCTTATCACTGCTACTATCTCATGATTAATGGATCATCAATCTGAGGCCAATAAACTACTTTAAGTGCTTCTTTGATCACTAAAGAAAGATGACTTGCACTCAGTGTATTGAACTTAAAGTCTTTTGAAATTAGTCATTGGGATTCGGTAAGCATGAAGTCTTAGCTTGCTTGTGCTGCTGTCTACTGTGACAAAAATGCCACAAGGGGATACCTTCAAGGAACACATATTTATTTTCTCACAGATTGGGAGGCTAAAACAAAACAACCCTCCCTGAGTCAATTCCAAATCACAGCTTCCCTATGTGACAGGGAAGAACTACTCTTGTGAGTTTCTGAGACTGTCACTCTTTATAGGAGTAGCAAGCATCATCTTTCTCAGAGAAGCGCCTGACCTTGGTGCTCAAATGATCTTGTGGTTAGCAGCCCACCTTACAGTCCACACCACCATCACGCATGATAGCAAAGGATGCACTGCGTTGAATCAATCTGCTCCATAGGTTATCGTTAAAGGGTTGAAAAGCAATGAGGTGACCTTGAGGATTAAGGCAAACCTGATCTAAGTCATGGCATTTTCAATCATGTCATGTAAAAATTGGACATTGACTAAGGAAGACCAAAGAAGAAGCCATGCCTTTGAATTATAGTGCTGGTGAAGAATATCAAATGGACCATGGGCTGCCCAAAGAACAAACAGATCTACCATGGAAGAAATACCACCAGAATGCTCTTTAAAAGCAAGGACAGCAGAGACTTCTCAAGTCCTGTGGACATGCTGTCAGGAGAGACCTATCCCTGTAGAAGGACATGATGTTTGGTAAAATGAAAGGGCAGCAAAAAAGAGGACGGCCCTCTTTGAGACTGAAACAGTGATGGTACCAATGGGCTCAAACATAAGTATAATTGCGTGGATGGTGGAGGTTAAGACTGATTCATTCTGTTGTACGTCTGGCTGCTGTAAGTCAGAAAAACAACACCAGCATTCCAGGAAATGGGGGTAGGCTTGCTGCCTAGAGGCTCTGAGTGATATTCCTTGTCTCCATTTTCTGCGTCTACTCAACATCCTCTGGAGGTCTCCGTGTGGCCCCCAACATTCCCCAATCCCTGCTTGCTGGCTTCTGCCCCTGAAGCTTCCTCATGTAAGCACACCCTCCACTGATGTCACCTCGTTAATATAGCAAAGACACTCTCACTGTCAACACCTACCCTTGAGAGACATAATTCAACTCACACACAAAAACCAAACTCACTGCGGTGGAATCAATTCTGACTCAGTTCAACTCAGAGCATATGGCAGCTCTCACACATGGCTTCACCTCCCAAGCATTGTTGGCACTTGTGGCTGAAACGTTCTTTGCTCTGTGGCACTGCAGGATGCTCTGCAGAAGCACTGGCCTTCACCCACTACATATCAGAAACCCCTCCCTCGTTGTGGCATCCACAACAAACACTCCTCAGACATCACCAGAGGGAGTCTGGGGAGCCCAAGCTCCCCGGTCAAGGACTCCTGCTTTAAGGTAACTGGAATATTTATGCAATCAATACCCCCTCATCTCTTTCACTTCTGTGTTGAGTTTCCTCAAAGCCAGACATACAGCTCCATAGTGCCATCACCCTCAGTAGTTCATGGCTGATTCTCTGACTAACATCAAGGAGACCTTGCTGGGCCAGACCGTTAATGAGTTACAAAATAACTGCTACTTTCTGACCTAGCATTGAATCAAGCACTGGGTGCTAAGCAAGACGAGGTTCCTGCACTCAAGGAGGTTGTGGTCTAGTGTTTGACAGCCAAAAGTACACCAGCTCATAATGAACAATAATCATCTAAAAACATACAGTAGACACAGAGGATGGTCTTAGGAAGCAGCACAGAAACAGTCTCTGTAGACAGAGTATTCCAGCAAGGAGGTAACATTTTGGTGGAAGGACCAGCAAGATAGTAGGAGACAGACTTGTGACCTTATAGAGTTCACATAAAATAAGGACTTGACTGGAAGCAGTCAGAACCATACACAAGGGTTCTCCAACCATCTTTCTGGGGAACTGGCTATAGCAGACCGGAAGCCTGACTTTTAGCTGGGTGAAAGGTACATCCTGCTCTGTCTTGGAGTGCCAGGGGCATGTCTGGCCTGGCGTGTCCTCTGCAAGTGTTCTCAGAGCAGGTGTCACATGGAAACATGATTTCCGACTTCATATAGACTCAAGGATGATGTCAAAAACTAAAGTTAGCTCTCCACCACAACACCTCGTAAACGCTCTAGGGCAGTGGTTCTCAACCTTCCTAATGCCGACCACCTCATGTTGTGGTGATCTCCAAAAATTACTTTTGTTGCTACTTCATTACTGTAGTTTTGCTACCATTATGAATTGGGTGACCCCTGTGAAAGGATCGTTCAGCTGAGCCCTGGTGGCGTTGTGGTTGTGCACAGGACTGCGGCCCACTGGGATGGAGGTTCAATTCCAGCAGTGGGGCTGGGCCTCCTACACCCACCACCAGAGATCAGTGATGCCAAAAAAAAAAAAAAAGGATCATTCATCTCCTAAGGGAGTCGTGCCCCACAGGTTGAGAACTGCTGATCTAGGGACTCGGTAGTACAGATTGTTTTTTAAATGATTCTGGTATAGAAATGAACAGAATTAAAGATAACAAGCTCCCCCTGCCTTTTTGTTGCAAATGTAATGGAGTAACAAAGCAACTGAACTTGTAATTTGAACATGCACACCTATTAGGTTCTTTATGGTAGCTATTGACAACTACCAGTAGCTGGAGGAGGTTGAGAATTAGCTATTTTTCCTGCAACCTTGACACAGGGTTATAAAGAGAGGGCAGCATAGACCAAACCTTGTCTCCCACACAAACACTTATTAACTGATATTTACTAGTCAGCAGGCACCCAACAGACTTAAGACTTCTGTGAGCTGGATGAAGTCCCTGCTGTCTGTCCTTTAAAGGGCCTCTGAGCACCTCTGAGGGGCCTGGCTGTATTCTAGAGGTAGCAGAGACTCCTTTTTCAGTAGGCACTGGACTCTTCCAGACTACTAGTCATTCATTTCAGGCTCAGATTGAGGCATCAACCCATAGAAAAGAGGAAGATGCCTGCCAGCTTCTCAACTCTGCCTCAGAGGATGGTGAATTTCTTGAAAAATACTTCAGTCCAAGCATGCATCATATATTCCCTTAACTCCACCCATGAGAACCCATCTCATACCCAAGAAACTAAATAGCAAGGCCTGCTGGTAACCTGTTGGGAACCTCCAGGGGGTTCATTCAAAAACCCTGTTGAGCTGAGCTCCAGGTGAAGACTTGAAGACACCTGTGGGGAACCACCTCTGGAATGAGCTCATCCTGCACAAATGCTAGGACCCAGAGCTGAGATTCCACCTAGGGGCTGTGTGTCCCTAGAGCAGAAGGTCTGCATAATGTCACCCTCATTGTACTTCAGTATTTGAAAGTAAATTGTCCGTTGACATAGGCAGAAGGTCATCTTCATGTGTCTCAGGAAGGGACATGAGAGAAAGGAGGCTGGTAAATGTAATTATACTATTATCCAAGGGTGATCACAAACTTCATATTTGGATCACCAAATGTCCCAGCAAATGTATTTCAGTCACTCTCTGGAATACTCCAGCCTTTTTTAGGGAAGACACCCAGAGCGACTTTCAACTTGACTTGAAGACCTCTATGACAGCTCCAAGTTAGTAATTTCCAAACTTTCCCAGAGAGATGTTCCCAAATTTCAATGACCCACCCTAGATAGCACTTATGCTTGTTCCTGCTGCTGCTGTCAGATGCCGTAGAGTTGGTTCTGACATGTAGTGACTCTGTATGCAGCAGCATAAACCATGGTCCTACCCTATTTCATACTTATGACCATTTCCATATTTGAGCCCATTGATGCAGCTCTTATGTCAATCAAACTCATTGAGAGTCTTCCGATTTTTGCTACCCTCTGTTTCACCCAGGACTGGCCCCTCCTGAAAATGTGTCCAAAGTACATGAGACTAAGTCTAGCCCTTCATGCCACTGAGGAGAATTCTGATTGTGCTTCTTCCAACATGGACTTACTTGTTTTTCTAGCAGTCTTTGCCACCATCATGATTCAAATGCGTCCATTCTCCTTTAGCATTTTATTCATTGCCCAGCTTTAATAAACATAGAAGGTGAATGAAAAGATCGTGACTTGGGTTAGGTGACTTCAGTGACATATTTGCTCCTTAGCACTTTAAAGATGCCTTTCGCAGCCAATGTGCCCTCTGCGATGCGTCTTTTGATGCCTTGGGTGCAGCTTCTGCGGCTGCTGATGGTAGTTCCACATACAATGAAACCCTCGACTCTATCAGTCTCGTCTCCATTTATAATGATCATGGATTGTTTTTATCCAGTGGGAGGATCTGGGTTTTCTTTACATTTGGAATGAATCCATGTTGAAAATCACAGTGATCTTTGATCTCCATCCGTAAGTACTTCAAGTTCTAATCACTTTTAGTAAACAAGGTTGTGTTACTTGCATATCTGCACTTGCTAGTGAGTCTCCCTGCAAATCTTCTCCTAATAGTTTAACTTCTTGGATTATTTGCTCAGCGTGCAGATTGAATAAGTATGGTGAAAGCCTATAGTGCTGACACACACCATTCTTAAATGTAAACCATTCAATGTCCCTTTGTTTCATCTGAACAACTGTTTCTCAGTCTGTGTGTAAGTTCCACATAAGCACAATTATGCTTTCTGTAATTCCCATTCTTCACAATACTATCCATCATCTGTTATGATTCATGCAGTTGCCTAGTCAATAAGATAAGGTCAACAACTTTCTGGTATTCTCTTCTCTCAGCCAAGATCCATCTAACATCAATAACGATATGCCTCACTTCACACCCTCTTTGCATCTGACTTGAAATTCTGATAGCTTCCTGTCTCTGTACTGTTTTACTTAGACAATTTCTATTGATTGAGAAAATAGATAATTCAAACAAACAAAAATATTATGGGTTATGTTAACACCTTCAGTTTGTCTTTTCTGGGTCACAGTAGCATCACCACCCTTGAAAAGATTTCAGGAAATGAAGAGTTTAGGAGGTTATTAATAGGACATTACTGAGTCAAAGATGGCCATCTTTCCATAAGAAAATCCAGCAGAGGCAACTATGTCCCTTGTGTGGGAGCAGATATCACCAGTATCTGTCAGTTTGTCCTGCTCATGATGCTAGAAGGTACACAACTGATATTTCAGATACTAGCAGGGCAATCCATTGACAGAGCTCAGCAGCAGCATGGCCAGGTGAAAGCAGACAAGGAAAATTAGTCCTACTAATCTATGTTTTAAATTAGCCAATGAAAACATAGTGATCATAATATTGTTCAATACTTCATCTTGCTTCCTTTGGATACATTACCGGGGAGAACGGACATTGCAGAAGGACCTCATGTTTGATAAAGACAAAGGGCAACCTTCAGTGAGATGGACTGACATCCCAACGGCTCCAATGTATTCAAGTGTGCCAACAGCTATGATGGGGAGGCAGGAGTGGCCAATGTCATGTTCCCTTGTACAGAGCCAGCCCAACAACAACTCACAGCAACACAGCCGACTTCTCTTCCGCCCAGGGCCAGACAGAATTCAGTCCATGTGGCATAGAAACTGGAGAGAAACCTAGGACAGAGAAGAAGCCTGACCACCTTTTGATCACCATTTTAGTGAGAAATATTTTTTACTTCTCTGAGAGGTATTCACCACCCACAGGTTCTGACTGTCATAAGTTTTACCATCTGTATGTTAGTCACAGATTTTACCGGATATAGTTTAGGCACTGGGATCACAGCTAGTGAGATTGACAAGATGCTTACACTTTGTGAGACCCTGGGAATGCAGGCCCACTGAGAGGCATTTTTTAATACATACTCACAACGTGGCAATAAATTGATGTATGGTAAATGGGGAGCTGAATGTGCATAGAATAAACTCACCACCAGTTTGAACCTTGGAAACACTGCCCTCTTCCACATACTCCCTGGAACCTGATCCAGCCAAGATTCTAAGTCGTTAGTTAGCACACAAATAAAGATAGTAAAAGAGAAGTGTGCAGAGACCCAATTGTGAACACAGTAAATGAGAAGACAATAGCGGCCCTCTCCATTTTATGTCATTGCCACCTCATCACTGTCATTTTGCTACTGTTATGAAACACTGGACTGTGAAAGGGTTGTTCCACCCCCAACAGGGTCATGACCTCCATCTGCCAGTTTTTTATATAGTGGTGGTTCCCATCTCATCATGGGGCTAGAGTCTACATCCATGGTATTTCCAACATCAACAGGGTCATCCATGGTGGTCAGACTGTAACAGAGCTTCCAGACTGACAGACCAGGAAGAAAGGCCTGCTGATTGAATCACACAATGTGTTGTTAAGTGCTGTCATGTTGATTCTGACTTCGGGTGAAGCCTGTGCGTAAAGGAACAAAAAGCTCATTGGTCCTGAGCCCCCCTCACACTGCTGGCCATGACTGAGCCCATTGTTGCAGCCACTGTGTCAAGCCATCTCATTGAGGGGCCCCCACATTTTCTTGTTTGGGTTTGGGCTTTTGCTCATCCTCCATTCTCTAAGACCATTCTGGCTGAACTTCATCTGAGGTGGATTTGTTTCCTCTTCTGCCTGTGTATAGTGGGTGTGATGGAATCTATCAACACCACGGCTCTTCTTCAATCTTCCTGATTCATGGCTATGTTTCTTTCTGCATGGATGTGATGATTAAAAATATCTTTGCACAGTTAGCCAATGAACATCCATGGGTCAACATAAGGTATTGACTGATAGACAACTAGAAACTTCAAAATACACTGGAGCCACAACATTGTAGTGAAGCATATGGAGTAGCGGTTCTCAACCTTCTTCATGTCGCGACCCTTTCATACCGTTCCTCATGTGGTGGTGACCCCCCAACCATAACATTATTTTCATTGCTACTTCATCCCTGTCATTTTGCTACTGTTATGAATCAGGCGACCCCTGTGAAAGGGTCGCTCCACCCCCAAAGGGGTCACAACCCACAGGTTGAGAACCACTGGTGACCTGCCAGGCATCGCTTCCTTCGGTTGTAAGACTAGGTCACCGTGAGTCAGAGCTGCATTGGTAACTAGCCACAACAACGGCTTCTTGTGGAAGGTTGGCCATCTCAGTCATCAGCAAATGTATGCACAAAGCACCTGAGTGCACATGACCTCGGACAGGAGGTGTCCACAGAAAGGACAGCATCCCCTGACGGCAATATAATCTAAAGCAAATGAGTGCACATCATGTACTACTTGTGTGAACCTTGGGCAAACCCCAACAGTCCTTCTAAGCCTCATGTTACCCTCCAAAGACGTCTCTCTCTCCATGATGCAGTTGAAACACCGAGCAGGCGCTTAATACACAGAGGTGAGCATCTTAGTCATTGAATCCCGGGTGGAAGATAATGGCTGCAAGGCAGCAACATCAAACTCCAAAGCCATAGGAGGGAGGATATTGCTTTTGCCTCGTTCCTTTTCATCTGCAGAGCAAACACTTCTCTAGCCTCATCTCCGTGTGCTGGTGGTTAGGAGAAAATGGGATCTGCTTAGGATCCAATCTTTCCAATCAACCAGACATTTCTCCATTTTTTATGTAGGCGAGGAAAGACCGTCTTGCATAATAATTGAAGAAAGGTAACGACTTGCATCCTTCGTTGCTCTTTCTGAGTGAAAGCTAATATGAGTCAGAGCATGTTGTCATCGTTTGAAATGGAAGATGTTCAAACTTGTCTCGCCGCTCACATAAAATAGGCATGTTTAAAATATCACTGGAGTGGGATCAACCCACCATAAAGGTCTTTCAAGTCAGCCATTAGTTTCCCATCCATCAACCGGGCTTTCCAAAAGTTGCTGCTTGAAAGATGGCAAATGAAAATCGGCAGGTCCAAAAGGCCACTCCATCCAGGGACAGCATGTCCGTTGAGAAAGCTATCAGCCCTGCTCCCCTTTGCCTCAGAGACAATGCTCTCCATGGCAACAATGCCCGTCAGCAAATGTTAGAGCAATTCCACCGGGCGGAGAAAGCAGCCTCTTCCTCCTTCCAGTTCACACAATCCCGACTGTCAGGCCTGTGGTTTTCACAAGGGGCCGGTCACTGCATTCTTGGGGCTGGCAAAGCAGAGCAGCCCACACCAGCGGACTCCCTGGGTAAGTCTTCAAAGAGCCAGATGCCTGTGCTGCTGAAGAGAGGTTTTCAGACTTAACTGGCTGTGTTTAGGCCTATAGTGATCTTCCCAGTGGAGAGGGCTAGCTGCTGATTCTGCTGCCAGGGGTGAGGTGCCGGGCACGGCCGTGGCTTGCCTGTTTGGTTCAAATCAGGGTTTCTCCTCCTTGGCATGGTTGACATTTGGTCCAGCCCTTTCATTGTTGTGGGGTCATTGTGTGCACTGAAGGATCCCTCATAGCATCTTTGGCCTCTACCTACTAGTTATCAGTACAACCAACCCCCAACATATGACAATGACTCCACCCAATCCCCCTCGCCCAACACCATCAAGTGAATTCCAACTCAGAACTACCCGACAGGGCAAAGTAGAACTGAAACGTTGGCTGTCTAGGACTATAGCTCTTTACAGGGGAAAACAGCCTCACCCTTCTACCGAGCAGCTGGTGGATTTGAACTGCTAGCCTTGCACTTAGCAGCCCAAAGCGTAATCCACAATGCCACCAAGTTCCCTTCGACAGTTTCTCCAGACATTGCAAATATCCCCTAAGTCAAAGTCAACCTTTGTTGTAAATCTCTGAGTTCAATGGTTATCCTAATATCCCACCCCTTCAATGGACATTGGGCCTCCATTCAGTACTGCCTCAATGCAAAAACACTATGTTCTATTAAACTGGCATTTCCTGATGGTCACATCTCTTACACGATCGCTGAAGACAAAGTGGGTGCATATGCAAATGTGGTGAAGAAAGGTGATGGTTCTAGGCTATCAAAAGATATAGTGTCTGGAGTTTTAGAGGCTTGAAGATAAAAAAGAGGCCATCTAGCTGTGAAGCAATAAAGCCACATGGAAGAAAAGAACACCAGCCTGTGTGTTCATACGGTGTCAACGACATCAGGTATCAGAGAGCAAAGAGCAAAAAATCAGATTGTTGTGAATGAGGGGGATTATGGAGTAGGGACCCAAAGCCCATCTATAGGCAACTGAACATCCCCTTACAGAAAGTTGCATGGAAGAGACAAACCAGTCAGGTGCAGTGTAGCAACAATGAAACATACAACTTTCTTCTGTTTCTTTAATGCCTCCTCCCCCCACTATCAGCATCCCAATTCTACCTAACAAATCTGGCTAGACAAGAGGATTGGAAATACAGGGACTCCAGGACTCATGAACCCTTCAGGAGAGTGGCAATACCAAGAGGCTGGGGACTGATCATATGGATAGGCATATAACTCTCTCCCTGGGAAATAGACAACAGTAAAGTGAGTCAAGGGAAACATTGGACAGTGTAAGACATGACAAAATAATAATAATTTATAAATTATGAAAGTATCATGGGATCAAGGATGGAGGGGAAGACTGAGGAGCTGATATCAAGGGCTCAAGTAGATAGCAAATGTTTTGTGAATGATAATGGCAACAAATATACAAATGTGCTTGACACAATGAATGGATGGGATAAGATGTATGAACTGTGATAAGAGTTGCATAAGCTCCCAGTGAAATTATTTTTTAAATGCCACATTGGGCAGTGTAAGATATGACAAAACAATAATTTTTAAAATATGAAGACTTAGTGAAGGAGGGGGTAGTGAGGGGAGGGGAAATGATGAAATGCTGATGTCAAGGGCTCAAGTAGAAAAGCAAATGTTTTGAGAATGATGATAGCAGTAAGCATGGAAAGGTACTTGGTACAATACATGTATGGATGGATTGTGATAAGCAATGTATGAGCCCCCAATAAAATGATTATTAAAAAATGCCACCCTTTCAGAAGACAGATTTTTTTCAATAAATCATTTTATTTGGGGTTCATACAACTCCCATCATGATCAATACATACATCAATTGTATGTATACCACATTTGCACACCTGTTGCCTCATCACCCCAGAAACATCCTCCCTCCACTTGGACCTCCAGGACCAGCTCCCCATATCAGAAGACAGACTTTTAAAACTCATTTTTTAAATGTGATTATCCACCCACTCATTCAACAAACTGTTGGCACATTCTACTACTGCTAGGCACCATTCTAGGCCCTAGAGAATCAGCAGTGAAGGAAACAAGCCAGTCTCTGGTAGAGGAACACAGACATAACAAATACGTAAGCAGATAAACCTATAGTTATGAAGTTTCTCGTGTCAAGACCCTGATATGCTACGGACTGTCATTATGGATGCAGGGAATGCAGATGAATGACGTTGTTGTTGCTGTTGTTGTTGCTGCTGTTGGGTTCACTTGAACTCAAGGTGCCCCAATGCTGCCTGGCACTGGCCATCTTCATGATCACCAGTATCCATGAGTCTACTCTTGTGGCTATCATGTCACTCCATCTCATTGAGGGTTTCCTTCATGTTCACTGGCCCTCTGCTTTACCAAAGCGTCCCTAGGCGGTGTGCATAGTGAGTTGCTCAACTCCTTCCCTAAAGGTTGACAGTTCAAATTCACCTGGATGCATGCTGGAAGGTAGGTCTGGAGATCTGAGCTGCCATAACCTGAAACACTCTAAGGAGCACAGTTCTACTCTGTACACACGAGGCAGAAATAACTCGAAGCAACCTTCAACAACTACTGCTTTACCACCGTGAGGTCCTTCTCTAGGGTTTCATCTTTCCTGAGAGTTTGTTCAAAGTGAAGCTGAGGCTGACCAACCTCACTTCTCAGAGAACGTGCTGGCTGTCTTCCTTCTGAGATGTATTTTCCAGACAGTTCATGATGTAGTAAGTACCCTTCACCAACACCACAATTCGAACACGTGTTCTTCCAAAGATGAATTAATAGCAATTCTTATTACCAAAATTAATGGGAAGCTCCCTACCAGAATAGGTTGATTCTTTAAATCAATTGCTCAAAGCCAAACTGAGACAAGGCATATATTAGAATAGGATGTACAAATAAAGAAGGAAATGAAAATCTACTGCAAATAAAAAGAGAAATCTGCTACATGGAACCAAAAAATGAGTTAAATAAAACACTACCATGAATTTTGTCTTAGGTTTCTTGTCCTGAGCTGGCTCAATGTAGTGCTGGAGAGGAAACCAGGAATGGCACAGACTGAAGACCCTCCCCAACTGGGCTTATCTTCTTATGGGAAAGACAGGAAGTAAGGCCGGCAAATAAGGTGTTGACTATGGTCTCCTCTGTGAACTACAGCGGCAAACAATAAAAGAGCACCTCTTTGGGAAGAAGGAAACCATGTCAGAGTTAGCATTCAAATGTTAGCCAGGGAGGCCAGGTGAGCCGTGGCGGAGAGGTGACACTGGAGTTCAGCTGAAGCAGCAGGCCTGTGGGGGGAAGCATTTCATGCCCAGGGAACAGCAAGTGCAGATGCTCTGAGGGAGGCCTGTGCCTCGTGTTGCTGGGCTAAGTGGAGTAGGGGGAGTTCTCAGAGATGCAAAGGTTAGTCACTGTTGTTTGTTGTCCAGATGTTGGCTTTGTCTTGGAGAGAGAAGGGGGCCCGTGGATGGTACCGAACACAGGATTTGCCAGAGTCCTCAACAGGACTATCCTGGTTGATGCTCTGAGAACTGACAGGGGTGAGGGGTGAGGGGTGAGGGGTGGGTGGCAGGTAGCTATAGGCAAGAGACCAGCTAGACATCTACTGCCATACCCAGGAAAGAACTGCTGGTGTCTTAGACAAGAAGGAGCCCAAGTGGTGAGGAGTGGCCCAGCTACCCTCTGCTGGCTGCCCCCCTCTCCTCTGTCTTCTGGCTGCTCAACCTCTCATTCTACATGTTGAAGTATCCATGACTCTTGAGGTAAATGGGACCAATGCTAGACCAAGAGCTGGATAGAGGAATAAAGCATGACTGTGGGGGGGTGAGAAGTACAACATTTGTAGCCTGGGGAGCGGGTTTGAAATCCCACCCAGGTATCTTTCTTGTAGTCTAGAGTTAGAATCCCTTCTGCCACAAACCTCCAGCTCTGAACTGTAAGTCATTAGTTAACTAATAAGTCCCAACACATTACAAAGTTTATCTGTCTGACTCAAAGCTATTCATTTAAATGTGAATCAGAGGAAAAGACCTGCATCGAAACACGTGGACAAGTGTTTAAACAAGCAAATGGGCACAGTAGTCCAGCCAAAGGGACACACACGATTAAACGGTCACACTTGCATTCAAGTCTTAGACCCCTTGAGGGTCTCGTCTGGTCTTTACAACTTCAGCCAGTCTGACAAATGCAACCACCTGCTTGACTATGATCTTAAGTTTCACTTCCTCCCAATAGAGCTCCTAGGCGGTCCCCGCCTCCACAGTCAGCTCCTCTGATGTTTTCTCAGTTTCGACCTGTGATTCTTCCCATCTTCCAGCAGCTCACACATTCTCTCACTCTTCTCAGAGGAAGCTATTGGTACCACCTTCAAAAGACACAGATGATCTAAAGATCTGCTAGAAAGGAAAGACCCCACCCAAAAATAAATCTATCCCCTCTGGGTGGAAGCACCACATATGCTCACTTAACTTCATGTAGGTCATCGTTTACATGAGCTCATGAAATACATACTGAGATCCTGATGCCTCTATCTGGTTTGTACCTTTAATCATTTTTTGTTTGTTTGTTTTTCAGTGCTGTTTCTTTTTCTCTTTTCTGCCCTGACAAATTTCAATCCTGGACATCAATTGGTAAATATGGGGTCACTGCCCCAATATCTCTGTCAATTTGTCATACTGTGGTGGCTTGCATATTACTGTGATGCAGGAAGCTAAGCCATTGGCATGGGCAGTATCAGCAGGGTCACAAATGGTAGAGAAGCTTCAAGGGTGTCCCAGTTTAAGAGTGAGAAAAGCCTGGCCAAACTAATTCTAAAAATCAACCCATGACAGGGATCCCAGTAGAACAGGGTCCCACTCATTTGTTTTGGACATGTTACTGAGAAGAATCAATTCTAAAGGAAGATATCAGGGTTGGGACAACAGTTGGGCACTGAGGACCAGGGGGACAATCTTTGCTACAATAGAATTGGCAAAGGCAACATTTTTTCTTTCTAATAGACATAGAGTAGCCATGAGTTCGAGTCCACTCAACAGCAGCTCTGTCTATCGACCTAGTCACTATCTTTATACACACCATTATCTGCCTCACTTCTTCATGTCCCCATGTATATTTGCCAATTGTACCAAGTTATCCCTGGTCACCATACCCCTTGACATCAAAGAGCATGACTTGTCCTTAGAAGATGCTGATCCCGGTGATAAGCACCCCCTTCTAAGTCACAGAAGGTTGATGAGCACAGCTATGCAAGGAAGCAGAAGGCCCTCTCTGCTTTTCTTTAATTAAACACAGTTTGTACCGTTTTATCTTTGGAACCAAAGCCCTCCTCCAAGGTGAGCCTCCAGAGAAGACAGTAAATTACACAGAAGGAAAAGAGTAGACTTGGGGTGGAACATTTTGGAGGGTGATGGAAAGGATATATAAGGTAGAGATGCACACTTATCGTATTTCCAATAATAGCTGCCATGCTTGTCAAGACTGTGTGGGAATTCTATAACGGGGAGAGCCAGAATTGCTCCTAACCTTGAATATTAGGGGCAGTGCTTTTATTTAGAGGTAACTAAATTCAGTTCATCGACCAGGTGATATGTTTTATTTATTTATTGAAGATCTGCCTATATCAGCCCCCTGGGCCTGATCTAGTGACATAGCACCCAGCAATATAGTCAGGGTCTCTGCTCATACAGGGCTTCCGTCTATCTCAGGGTTTCCTAGGGCAGTACTACTCACATGTGGGGCTGGAGATTTCCTGGGGATGTAGTTGTGTGGGAGGGGAGGTATCATGTATTATAAGATGTGAAATGTGACCTTGACATGATAATATCCATACTTCTTACAAGGAAGACCAATTCATATGACTATGATTCAAACGCAAGCACCAAGTACCAACGGTAAAAAGGAAGGAGCTGGAGATACTTTCCCAACTCCTAAAAACTGAAATTAATTAAACACAATCAAGTTGCATTGACAATTCCTGGTAATTGGGATGCAAAAGTTTGAAACAAATAAGAAGGATCCAGGTGGGAAAATTTGCCCTGGGCAATAGAAACCATTCAATACACTACAGGACAGAATTTTGTAAGAACGATCCCTTACTTATTGAGGGCCATACCTGTTTTTCAACAACATGCAGAGTAATTGTACATATGGGGCTTGATTCCGCTCCATAACCAGCCTGTGAGAAAGAAGAGAGCTGCCTCATCAGGTTCCCAAGGCAAGAAACCTTGAAAGATTGTCATATATTTCTCTGGTGGAGACTTACTAAGGATCCTCCCTGAGCCGTCAAAACCAAATCAACTAAACCCATTGTTTTTGAGTCACTTCGGATTCACTGGGTTTCTAGAGAACAGAGATGAAAACTGCTTCATAGCTTTTGAAGACCTTTCAGTTAGTTGCTGGGTACTTACCACCAGGGTTCCTTCAAAACTAAGGGGAGTGATGAACATCACCTGTCTCTCTAATACAAAGGCTATATAGGCGTGTAGTTATCAAGATTTATACTAAAATATAGTCACAGAAACCTCAACTAGTTGAGTGTCTCTACTAGTTGATGCACCCAACTAGTAATTGGTGTTATCAGTTTTCTAGTGCTCCTGGAACAAACAACAACAACTGAAACCAAAGCAAGGTCCAATTAAAACCATGACTTCCAGGGGGATCTTCCCAGCCCATTCAATTCAAGGCAGAGAGGTCACTCAGAGGGTTATGGTGACTGGGGAGTGGGGAGGATTTCCAGTAGATAAGCTGGATAGGTTTTCTCAATGGACAGGACAATCATGGGGTCTTTATAATGAAGAATGTTCTCAAACATCGAAAATGATATAGGTGAGACAAAGCAGGAAAGTTGAGCTGAGGATCCCCTACCACTACTCCCTGTCTAGCAGAGTACCTGGTCCTTCATTGAAGCTAGCAATGGTTGCCTTTCAAGAATTGTATTGAAACTTGACCACATCTACCCTACAACCCTGATCTTGCTCATTCCAACTTTTCTGATCTCCAAAGTCAAAGAACATTACACAGAAACACGATGTGAGTCCCTCAAGGATGCTAATGCTGTCATGTGGACGTGTAGATCAAACCACCTAGCATTATTCAGGAAAGGGTTAGAAATGGAAATACCACCTTCAGCAAGCAGTCCATAGACCTGATTGGAGTTGATGCTGAGAAGCAGTTTCTTCACAAATTGAGATTTTGGTTTAATCGAGATTTCTGTGATCTGGGGAAAATGATTTTCGATGTGGCCTTGCTTCACAACACTGTCCCATGGCCATTTTTTCCCTATCCATCTCTCTGTGACTCTTCTCCTTTTTAAGGCTCTCTTTTGTGATCCTCCCTACTGAATATGACTTCATATTAATTTAACTGATAATATCTTTAAGAACCAAAGCTAAGCTCACTGCCATGGCATCAATTCCCATTCATTGTGACCCTATAGACCAGGATAAACTGCCCCTGTGGGTTTACAAGAGAAACCTTTCTCAGTATCAAAAGTCTCTCAACTTTCTCCCACAAAACAATGTTTTCGAACCACTGACTTTATATCTAGTAGCTCAACATAAACCACTCTGCCACTAGGACTCTAATAATGTCTTCAAAGACTTTATTCCCAAACAAGGTCGCATGCACAGGTATTGGTGTTGAGGATATCAAGGTGTCTGTTTAGGGAGACACAATTCAACCTATAACAGGTGGAGTGTTTACCATCCCAGGATCCTGAGTGGATCCCTACTGCCAGACTTTCATTGAGTTTCAAAGGGCACACTTGTAAGAGTGACAGGTGGTCCCCTTCCCAGCCACAAGGGCTTACTCTCTGTGCTAACTGTTTTAACAGTGACAGATAATTTTTTCAGGGTGCTTCCAAAATGCCATTGCTATCCAGTCTTGAGTGGGGTAAGGAGAGACTGGACTCACTGCTTAAAATCATCATGAGAAGTTCTACCTACAAACTTCCTGGATCGAGTAAAGGTTTAGGAAAAAAAAAAGTGGAAAAACACTTGAGCCCTTTAAACTTTTTTTTAATGGTGCCAGGAGAATTAGAGCTTTGCTGAAAGCATTTAATGATCAAAGGCAGGCAGCCCCTACAGACATTTATCTTGCGCTGCACAGCTGCTTCCGGCTTTTTGATGTCCCCTTGCCACAAGAAGAGCAGGGTGGGAGAAAAGCTCATTTCTTCTGGTGGGGGCTGCTTCCTCCCCGCCTCATCTGCAGTCCAAAGGTGTGTGTGGTACGCATGTCACTGTGCCTGCTTATTGATGTTGACTGGTAAGTTCACAAGGTATGAGAACCTTACCCCAGTGCTCCTGAAGTGAGAAATACTGGCCTGCAAGGCGGGGTGAGGTGGGGGTGGAATTCTGGAGCAATCCAGGTAGGCTACAAAAACAGATACCTAAATTTTATTCTAGGAGTCCTGGTGGTGTCGTGGTTACACATTGGGTTATGATCTGAAAGCCAGCAGTTCAAAACCACCAGCCGCTCCTTGGGAGACAGATGAGGCTACTTACTCTTGTAAACAGTTATAATCTCAGACACTCAGTGGGACAGTTCTACACTGAGTCAGCATTGACTTGATGGCAGGGGGTTTTGCATGTCTACTTTATCCTGAATATAGTACAAAAGTTTTTTCATTGCCTGGCTGGGGGGTAGGGGGGGTTACTGAGCCTTCTTTGTTTATTTCCCTCCGAAAAGTGTGTGGTAGGACAAATAAATTTGGAAACCTGTCTTACACCAAAGAAGCACCAGCCCTGTTGCCCTGGAGTAGATCCTGCATATGCCGGTCCCATGATGTTACAGTACAAATGCTAGCCATGGCACTATTAAGGCTATTGACTTTTGAAAGCAGATCAGCAACTCTTGCTCCCAGGAGGATCCTGAGTGGATCCCTACGGCCAGACTTTCCATGAGTAGTTGAGTGCTCAATTGTTGTGTCATCCAGGCACTTCATGAAGCTCCTAACTCACTCTGAGTTTTTTTCTGATCCATAGAGACCTCTTTGGGGATGTAAAATGATATGAACTCTTGTACCTAGGGAAGTAGCAATGGTCTGGGGCTCTGAGACCTCTTGCCATTTCTGCCACTCCAATTGACAAATTGATGTCCACGCTGTTCCTGCAAAACTATTTTAGTTCCAGATAAATAGCTTATGAGGGAACCTAGGGCCAGGGGTAGGGGCACTTGTTCAATGAGTAAAGGACATTTTAACCCTCAGAATTGGCCCAAGGAGAAGGCCGGTTATGTTGTCAGGTATTGTTGAGTCCATTCCAAGTCCTCCTCTGCAGAGCAGGATGAGACATGGCCCAGTCCTACAGAGTTCCCCTGGTGGTTGCTATGCCTGGACCCAGGGTGGCCATCTCTGACCTACCTATTCTATTTCGGGGCTCCTTTTTTCTCACTGGCCCTCTGTTTAACCAAGCAGGGTGTCCTCCTCCAAGAACTGGGTCTTCCTCAGAGTATATCCAAAATCATATCTCACCCTCATCATTTCCAAGGAAGAGATTCTGGCTGTACTTCTTCCAAGACAGAATTGTTGCTGTTCTAGCTGTGCAGAGTACACTCAGTATTCTTCATCAGCACCAGTACTTAACCACTGTACCACCAGGGCTCTTTAGAAATGGGATGCTGAAAACATTTAGCAGCTGACTCAGAGTGGATTACAGGACAGGGTAGAACCGACCCCATGGGTTTCCCAAGACCTTAACTCTTTACAGGAGTAGAAAGCGCCATCTTTCTCCCTTGGTTTCAAACTGCTGAGCTGAACACATAACCACCATGCCATCAGGACGCCAGAACAGCAGAGGGCACCTAAAAGACTGAGGGACTGACCCATGAGATCTGTACCCACCAGAACAAGCCAAGAGCTGCACGGGTGTGTGCCCCGGCTGAACGTCCATGTGCCGGCAGACTCTCCACCTCAGCCGCGGCTGGAGTAACTGCTGTTGCACCAGCTGTGACTCGGGGAGCACCGTGTCCATTCCCCACCAGGCACTGACGGTGACACTGTGGCTCAGGCACAAGGGCTCAAACACGGAGCGTGAGATGCGCTTAATCCGCGCCAGCTGGTAAAACTTCCAGAGCCTTGGCGAGGCGCTGCCATGCGACTCTCTGCCCAATCACGTGAGAATTTTCCAAACTATTTTGACACACGAAATTGTAGATAATTAGCCTGCCTCTGCCAACTTGAAATTACTGGGGATGATTTCTGTGACTGTGTGCATTCGTTTCGGGAAGATCATCTAAAATTGAGAAATGGGCCAGCCTTATCCTCGTCTTACCCCTTCGCTGCCTCGGTACTAGTGTAGAAGCAAGCTCAGGGCCGGTCGTAAACATCGATGATAAATGCAGGGCAACGTGCCACTCCATTAAAGCCCGCCGCCCGGATCTGTGGAGAATTACGGGATCGAAAAAGTGCTGTCACCTAAATGCCTTTGCACGCCAGCCATCTCGCCCACCTGCTTTTAGTTTCTCTGTGCTCTGGGTTCTCGCTCACTTAGAACAAGCCCGGCATTGAAACGCAAGGTCAGACATAGAGAAAGTCCCGTCGCCTGCTCCGTGGACCCTGCACTCCGCTCTTCCCGTGGTGCCCCTGGATGTTCGATTGCAACGACTTCGTTTTCTCTTTTTTTCTGAAGAAGTCAAGTCATTGAACACAGAGTGGACGAGTCAGAATTGACTCAGGGAGACCTACCAGCCACCACCTAGTCAGAGTCCTTAGTGGTGCAAATGGTTAAGCATTTGCTCTTACCCGTAAGGCTGGAGGTTTGAATCTCCGCAGAAGCGTCTTCGAAGAAAGGCCTGGGGGTCTACTTCTGAAAGAGCACCGTCCTGGAAGCCCCGCCCGGAGCGCAGTTCTATTAAGAGACACTCGGGTCTCCAGGGAGCAGTCAGCTCAGCTTCCACTGGTTCGGTTTGGAAGTCCATATGCCATTGTGAAAGTTCACTTAGTGGATTGCAGAAATGGCTCCATTCCCTGCATCCACATTCTTCATCGTGTCACCATGCATTTCTTCTTATGAAACTGTTCTATATTTATCACCAGGTGACTCACCGTAACTAATCAGATGAGGCTCAAGTATCAGGGCACCAATTATGAGACCAGTCCTTCAGAATCCTTGCTTGATCCTTCTTGATCTGTTGATCACAGGAGGATCCTATGAGACACGTGGAGTCGAGCTGCCCCAATTAGGGTCGCCCAGCTGTATGCTTTTAGAACAAAGTTCTCATTCCATTCACATAGGCATAAGTCAGCCAAGTCAAAATAAGCCCCGCCTACATCGACTGACCTCCTCCCTCCCCCACCCCCAGCATAGCATGCCTACCAGTATGTAAGATATTTTAGGCTGCTGAATTTGGGGGTGCTTTGTTATACAGAAGGATTCCTGATGGGGCAGTAGGTTACATGATGGGCTGCTTAACTACAAGGTCAAGAGTTCAAAACGCCAGCTACTCCACAGAAGAAAGATGAGGTTTCCTGCTTCTATAATGAGTTCATCTGAGAAACCCTCAGGGGCATTTCTAGTCTGTCTTACAGAGTTGCTATTGATTGGAATAAATTACTTGAGGATAGTGATTTGGGGGTTGTTGGGTTCCTTTCCGTTTTGGTTTTGCACGTGAGTGTGCATGTGCGTTTGATTGTTATGCAACAATAGCTAACTGCTACAATACAGTAGCTAAATAGTGCCTTATTACTCCCCCACTCTTCCTAGCAAAGAAATGGGAGTGTCATGGTGAAAAGCCTGGCCTATACCTAGACTTCCTGAATTTGAAATCCTGGTTTCTCACTTATTGTTTTTTATGGCCTGGGGCCTGGTGCTTCCTTTCCTCATTTGTAAAATGGAAAGTAGGGGCATCTCATTGGGGTTATTGGGAGTGTGCAATGAGCTGATTGACAAGGAGCACTGTAAACAAAGCCTGGCATAGAGCAAGCCCTGTAGATGTGTATACTGTTGCCCCTTCTAAAGTCCTTGGGATGCAGACAGGGGGGAGTGGGCCCTGAAGATACCCAGGTAGCATTGACATCACTGCTAAGTAAAGGGCTTTGATCTCATGTCTTTGCATGAAATGAACTCATGCTTCCCGGAATAGGAAATGTAATCAAGACTTCTTTAGAATTCTCCAAGATGACAATTTTTTATCTTCCCTGAGAAATAAGCTTTCAAGTGGTGGGAGAGAAAGAAGCCATCAATAGGATGACTGCAGACAGGGAGAGAATCAAGCAGAGCCATGAAGCTCCCTTAGTCCTTCCTTCCCCTTCTTTCCCTACTTAGGCACCCTGTGGTCTTAGTTAGACTTTTGCTTCCAGATCACTTACGGATTAGATAAGCTGAGGCTGCTCCCACTGCCATCAATGCCCTGAGCCTCCCCACCAGAGTTCTCACACCCTCGGGGCAAGGTTCTTTATTACAGCAACACGTTTGTTATGAAGTCCCTCCTCCTAAGTAAGCTATGGATTACTTACCAAGTAGACCCCTTGCTGCTATTCTTAGATGCCACAGAAGTGGTTCTGAGTCATAGCAGACATATATACAACAAAACAAAACATTGCCCCGTCTTGCATCACCCGTGCAATTGTTCCTGTATTTCAGCCCGCTGTTGTAGCCACTGTATCAATCCATCTTGTCAAAAAGTCTTTTCCCTTTTTTGATGCCCCTCTATTTTACCAAGAACAATATCTTTCTGCAGTGATCGGTCTCTCTGAAACTTATCCAAAGTATGTGAGATGAAGTCTCATCTCAGGATCCTTACCTCTAAGGAGCCTAAGATTGTTCTTCCAGAACAATTTGTTCTTTTGTTCTTTTGGCAGGCTGGTAAAGTTCTATGCTGGAAGAGTGAATTTAATCATGTAAAATGTATAGTGTAGGGCTGAGTCCTGGTGGCATAAGTGGTTGAGTGTGGGACTGCGGCCCGTGGCCTTGGCGGTTCAAATCCAACGGCGGCTCTCAGGAGCAGCAGTAGGTAGCGCTCATGACCACCAAAGGCAGTGATGCCCACCAAAAAAATACAGTGTAACCCCCTTGATGTCCTCTTTTGAGGACAAAAGAGCATTGAAACTAGGTACCTTCCTATGAGGTCTGGTTCTGTATAGTCAGATATGCTCCAGAGGGGGCTCAGTAGGAGGCAGTATGAGCATACAGATGATCTTTTAGATATCAGTGTGCTGGGGAGTCACTAGAAACATGAATGTTGTCAATGGGTGGTGACCTGTATGCCCCATAACACCTCAGAACCTTTGTATAGCTGTGCCCTTCAACCAATTCTGATTTCTCCTTCCCATCCACTGCTCTGTTGTATTAAAAACAAAAAAAACACCTTCCCATGTGTCACAGTTCCCTACATCAAGGTGTCCTTCTTGAGAAGGTTTCTTAGAGGCTCTAGCTGCCAGTGATCCCTTCCTTCTCATAGCCCAGTATGACTGAATCTCTCTTTGCCTCTGCTGGACCCAGCTCCTAGAGGACAGCAGCCCTGTCTTGGTCATTTGACCATTTTCTTCACACTTACTGGAGTGACTTTCACGAGGGAGGCACTCAATAAATCTTTGGTGAATTAAAGAAAAGGAGAGTTGGAGGAAGAAGAAGTAGAAAAGGAGAGAAGGAAGCAATTTCACAGTCAAAGCCACTCATTGGGAGGATGAGACAGTGGTGGTTCAGTACAGATCTTTCATGTGGAAGTCCCAGGGCAGATTCTCAGCCAATGTTCTCCATGTACGAACCCCCCTCCCCCAATTGTTTTAGAGATTTGTGTGTTGTTTCCAAGCCAAAACAATCAAGGGATCAAAGTGTGGCAATTTACTTCCCAAAATGAGCCAATGGGGTTGGGGGAAACACATGATCTAAACCACAATTGATCTTTGGAATGACCCAATCCTGGAATGGCTTTATTCTGTTGTGCATGGAGTCCCAATGAATAAGAGGCCAAATCAACAGAACTAACAGGGACAGCCAACACATAATTCCTCTTCCCAAATATACCATAGTCCCAAAAACCTAGGCCATCAATGAGCGCCATGTCTGTTAGACATACTAAACCACCGACTCTTTGGTGCCTGGGAGTGGGCTTCAGTGTTTAAAGAGCAACTTTAACTCCTAGACCTTTCTTTGTGTCTAGTCCAGGCAGTATCTATCCTAAAAGAGTCATAAAGAAAGAAATACCTACATCTCTAAGCCAACAGACCAACATGAAAAATAATAGCCAGGGGCAGTCCTATTGTCAATGAATCTCAAGTCCCATATATCCCATGGAACCTGTCAAGCTCTCTGGGTTAGATGCCGGGCATTTTACACACTCAGATTCCCTAAATTTATAGAGCTAGACAGACCTTAGGAATTGTCTCGTCCAACTCATTGACTAGGGGAGGCTGTGTGCATCCTCTCACATCCCATGGTGGTGCAGATAGCACGAGTAAGATGGATAGCGGTATGTAGACATTCATCTGACAAATCATCAGGAGTGCCTCAGTGATACAAACAGCAATAGCAACAAAACCCCTCTACTACTAGCTGAAAGTTGGTGAGTTGAGCCCATCCAACAGGACCTCAGAAGAGAGGCCTGGAGATCTGCTTCTACCACGCCACCTTCTTGAAAAGCCTGTGGAGCAGTTGCACTCTGCCACACAGGAGTCAGAACTGGCTCAGTGGCAGCTAGTAGCAGCCAAGTGAATACCTCTTGGGAGAAAGCCTTGTGCTATGCCCTCGGTAAAGGTAGAGCACATGCTTCTGTGAAGCACAAATGCTGCTGACATAGTATGAACCAATCAGTCAAAGGATGCCAGGGAGAGAGGGAAGGCAGTAGATTTCTAAAATGGGCAAGACGGGAGAGGGAGAGGCTTCCCCAAAGTAAGGGCATTTGAGTGGGACTGAAAACAAGCAGGAGACTTTTTCACATTGGGGAATGAGAGAACTTTCCACTGGTAAGAAGTAAATTGCATTTTAAGGCAAGTTGTACTACAGCTTGCAAGAGCAGATACAAATTAGAGAGAAAAGCACAAAAGAGGAGAGAAAACCAATTTCATGACCCTTCCAGTAGAAGAAAAATAGAACCACAGGCCAATTGCACTTATTGAACACAGATGAGAAAAACCTAAATAGAGTATCAGCAAATTAAATCTATGAGTGTATTGAAGTAAACCCATTTTGACTAAGGAGCTGTGGCAGAAATGCAAGGACTGTACAGTTTTTTCCATCTATCCATGTAGCACACGCATTACTGATTGAAGGAGAGTGATGAAAATAACTGATTCAGTAGAGGAATAATAAGTGACTAGTAAATGACAACATATATTCATGATTTAAAGAAAGAAGGGAAAAAAACGCTTACCAAACTAGACATAGATAACATTTTTCCCTAATAAAAACTAGTTGTCCAAACCTGATGATAAAATGTGGGTGTTCCTGGCAGAGTTCTGAAGCAGCCAAGAACACTTGCTATCACATATATTATTCAACATTGTATTTGAAGTCTTTTCCAATCCTATACAATAAGAAAAAGAAAGCAGTAGACAGAACTAGAAAGATCGGTGTAATATGTTCATTATTTGCAAAAGTTATGATTACCTATGCTGGGAATGAAAATTAATGTTCAAAGGAACATTTCAAAATCGACCGTGATGTGAGACACTGCCTGGGAGGGAATAATAACCCTGCACCTACGGGGAAAACCAGTTAATAAGATTATTATTCAAATTGGTGTACCAACGAATAATGACAAAGGTAAAGAAATGGAAAGAGTTTTTTACTCAAATTCTGTAGTCTAAGATTGGTCAAGCAGGTAATCAAGATTATTGATAATTGCTGGTTACCAAAATGTGAAAATTGGAAACGAAGAAGGAGTGGTAGCTTGTAACATGGCCTTAGTGATAAAAACTATGCCAGAAATCACTTAAGAGAATATTGCATAACAAACCCCTTATTCATTACAAATGTATTTTAGCATAAACAGCAACTATACACTTGGACCTCAGCAGATTGAATACAGAGGTATCGAAGAACTACATCTAAGGAAATGAGAAAAGAGCTCAATTCCCTAAGTCAGAACAAGAGAAAGGTTTAGCTACAGAACAAACCATCAATTGCTTCTATGCAAGCTACACTTGAACCTGAAGAAAACTAAGAACAAGTCTATGATAGCCAAAGTGTGATCTCAAGTTATCCACTTAAATTTAAAGAATAGATTTGACATCTTGAACACTAATAACCAAAGATTAGAAGAGTTTGTAGGATGACATCAAGAACATCATATGTGAAGAAAGCGGAGTGCCATTTAAAAGCCAGGAAAGAAATAAAAGACCAAAATTAAGGTTCCAATAGTCTATGAATCTTGCTGTATGTGTTGGGCCAGTTGCCTAGAGAAGCAATTCAGAGATATTCATACATGTGTAAGAGAGAATTTTCTATTAAAGAAAAATTCCATACTGAGAAAACATCCCAGTCCAGTCCATATCAAATTCATAATTCTGATATTAGCCCATATGTCTCATACTAGACCATAAATTCATTAGACTCTTGCAGCACAAGCAATGATGCTGAATGCAGGAAGATCACAAGCCAGTGGGTGAAAAGTCTTGTGACTCCTGTGGTGGTGGAAGTATCTCAACATTGGCACGGGTCTCCATGTGGTTCCTCCCACTCTATGAGTGTGTTCTCCACAGGAAGTGAAGCAGAGTAAGAGTGTGGTCCACCTCCAGGGAGAAAGAGAGGTTTCCAGAATCCTCATGAGAAGGCCATGCCCACAAGGTTCTCAATTCCGCCAGTCAGAACAAGACCAAGATTTAATTACAGAACAACCCATTAATTGCTTCTTTGCGAGTTACATTTGAAACTGGAGAAAATTAAAAAGAAGTCCTTGATAGCCAAAGTCTGACCTTGAGTTGTCTCACTTAAATTTAGAAACCATTTCAAGAACCTAAAAAATTAAACAAGTGGAAAACACTATGAAGTATAAAAGTTGAGAAGACAATGTCAAAGGTGCCTAGTGTAGAAAAAGTATCATAATGAAATAAGCAAATACCTGATGTTTAGAAACCCAAAAGGCAGAGAGAGCATACTCAGCATTTCACAAACTGAAAGAGCCGAAGAAAAATAAAGCTCAAGTTGAACCATGAGGCTATCTTTCAAAAAATCTCCTATAAAGATTTGCAGCCTCAGAAACCCTTAACGGGGTTGCTGTGTGTCTGAATCAATTCAATGCCCATGGGTTTTATGGGGGAAATTCTGGAGGATGCATGAGACATCAAAAGAAGATGGACAGAGTACACAATCACTATATTCCAGAGAACTGGTTGGCATTCAGGCATTTCAGGAGCCTCATTTCTCTCCCTCTGAGCAGCTGATGGTTTCAAACTGTTGACGCTGCAGTTAGCAGCCCAGCTCCTCTCCAATATGCCACCAGTAGCGAATCATCAAAAGTAAAGAAGATGTCCAGTTATATAAAGGGACACAATGGCTCCAACAGTGGACTAAACATAGCAATAATTGTGAGGATGGTGCTAAACCAAGTCATGCTTGGCTGGCTTATACATAGTGTTGCTGAGTTGGAACCAAGGGCCCCCAACAACAATGATGTCGAAAATCCAGGTCCCACATGTTAATTTTAGAATTGAAAATGTAACTCAGAAATGTTTTTGGAAAGAAATCCGTAGGTTTCCTACGTGTCAGGCATATATTAGAAAATAATATTTTTAATTAGCTAATTTCCAATAACAACTCATATCTTTTATGAGATGGCATTAATAATTGTTAACATATTGAGTTCTTACTAGCATTCTAAGCATTTATGCCCTGTCCCTTGTTTAATTTGGATAGCAATCTGATGACCTATGAATAAATCTAACAAAATTCTTGTGTATCCTTTATAGAAAAAAATATAAAATGTTATTGTAGGAAATAAAGGACTCAAACAGAAATATATTCCACATTGTTTGATGGGAAGACTCATCATGTACATGTAATAACTATTACTTCTTGCCAAATTAATTCATAAATTCAAAGTGATTCCAATTGAAATCCTAGCATAATGTCCTACTGTAGTTCTACGCTTTCTTACTCTAGCCCTCCTTTCCTCCTTATTTCTTTTCTTCCTCCTTCCATCCATTCCTTCCTCTTATTTTCTTAATTTTATATTTTATTGGTGAAACTAGACAGACTGGTTCTCAAATTCATGAATAAATATCTAGGAGTAGCCAAAGCAATTCTGAAAAATAGCAAGGAAGAAACAGTTGCTCTATCAGTTATGAAGACTAGTGGATCACCATGAAAAGAGTGTGATATTGATATGGAAAAAATATTAAGAGGTCTGTGAAAAAGAAATTTCCGAGATAGACCTACACATAGAGAGAGTTTAATGCATTATAGATGTATCATTGCAAACCAATTGGGAACAAGTGAGCTATGAGGAAACACTTTTATATATAGTGCTTGACAATTAATTTTCTCTGAGAAAAATATAAAACTAGACCTCCACCCTCAAATCGTTTTTAACTGCTACCAAGTTCTCAAATCAAGAACCATACAAAAAAAATAGATCAAACACTTATGTGTAAAGAGAGAACTTTAACTCTACTGAAGGCAAGGGGTGGGTGATGGTGGTGATGAAAAAATACCTTTAAATTAGGGGGAGAGTTCTTAGTAAATACTCTTCCCCAAAACATCAGCAAATAAACCCATTTAGATTAAAAGACTTTTTTGAGCAATGCTTGACGCCAAAGCAGCAACTGAAAGTTGATATTTGCAAAATAATAATGTATCTAGAATATTTAAAGGATTTGTAGCATATCAATCAGGGAAAATGAGGAGCTGATGCCAGGGGCTCAAGTAGAAAAAAAAATCTTTTGGAAAAGATGATGAAAACATATGTAAAGATGTGATCCACAAAATGGATATATATATATATATATATATATATGGTTTGTGATAAGAGCTGTAAGAACCACCAATAAAATATTTTTTTAAAAAAAGAATGCCAATATTAAAAATACAAGCAAACAGTACCCCCAAAGAATAAAAGTCAAAGCTACACCATAGACATGATACCCCAATTGGCCAGTACACCTGGAAGGAGAGTCCCAACCTCACTCATTCTTAAAAACTGGAATAAGCAATGATAAGATACAATTTCATTGCCATTCATGCAGGCAACCTTAATATCTGACAACGCCAACTTGTAATGGGGTGAAGACTGAAGACCGCCATGAACTACAATTAGGAGGAGTTGCTGGTTTAGCAATCCTGATCGCAAGTCACTGGACTCTCCTTCCACTGAAAACATGCAGATCCATCACCACTGTGTTCATTCTGGTGGGGTCTGGTGGGGTCACCCTCTGTGCTCCAGAATAGGACAGCACTTTAGGGGTTTCTTGGCTGTCATTTTTTGGAAACAGACCGCCAGGCCTTTCTTCCACAGCAACATGCAAGGGTCTGACACATCAACCACTGTACTCATGAAGGAGCGTAAACTGTGTCACCCAAAAACCTGTGTCCATTCTACAGGCCCCATTCCATTGCAGTCAGCTGGATAGAAGCTGCCCCACGGGTGCTCAACGAAGCATGCAAGAAGATAGTCATTGCTGTATTCCACTCTATGCTGGAAACAGAAAGTGCCTAGAAGCAATTAAGTGTTGATAAGTGGGATAAAATAAACCATAGACTCTAATCATAATAAAAGGAGCCCTGGGTTAGTGTGGGCTAGGCATTGGTCTTTCAGATCAAATTCACCAACCACTCCACAGAAGAGAGAGGAGAATGCCGGCTCTCACCAATGCTTTACAGTCTCAGAATCCCTACCTAGTATCGCTATGAGCTAGAATCAAGTCAATGATAATAGGTTTTAAATTCAAGATTGGGTGAACACAGATGTAGGGAATAGACAATTAAGAAAGTTCAAAAAATAGTAGTAGGCAAAAGTGTGAGGTGAAATACACACCATAAATACACACATATAGTCATTTGCATATGTACAAAATATAAAGAATGTATGCTGGGGCGTGATGATTCCTTTTCCAGGTAGACCTTGGCCCTGCTGACTTTTCAAAAGTGCTGTGGGGCGGCTTGGTGACAACTCAGCCTCTCTAATGTTTCTCGTATGTGGTGACTCATCTGATAGATTGGTCAGACTCTTTTTCCCAACCTTGTCAAGCAGAGTCAGGGACACCATCATAGAGGCTGGTGGAAGAAACGGAGTCGCACTTGGGTGTCTGGCATTTGTCACATCATTGTCAAGGCAAGAGAAGAACAGGGTGACCAACTCCACACCCCTGCTGGGGAGCATCTCTTAAGTCTAGATGTCTTTGTTCATTCTTTGTGCCATCCCCACAAAGGGAGCAGAACCACATCTTTGTTTTTGCATCTGGTGACCCACAGACAGGAGAAGAGGGAGGAGGCTGCTGGTGTCTGTGAATGAGCCCACCTCTTTGGGAGACCTTCTGAATCATGCATACAAAATGCTTTTAGCTGAGGACTTCACAATACAGTGTTCAGAACAGATCCGGGCTGTGTGTTGTCATAACAACAAATGTAATGACTTGAAATGCAGGTTCTCAATCTTTTATTCTGCTGGAAAATTATGGGGAATCCATAGATGGATATGATCCTTCAGAATTGAAATGCCATTCCAAAAATTGGTTGTCTGCCCAGCAGGTGAAGGTGTGTGATTTAGGAACACCTAAACCTAAATCCTATTGATGTCCAAGAGAACCTGTGCATTAATTGCCATGATAAAGTTTTGGCGGCCAAAACTCTCCTCGAATCTTACCATCCTATGAGAGCACTTTCCTTTCGTGTTTGAGGGGCAGTGGGTTGGATGAGCAGGTATGCTGCCTCAAGGTCTACTTCATCCCTTCCTAGACTGTGTGACCTTTGGTAAAATTATTTTTCCTTTCTGAGTCTTGATATCCTCATCTGTAATAGGCAGCTGATAATAGAAAATAGTCCACAAGGCTGAAAGAAATGAAAAAATCAAACTCACTGCCATTGAGTCAAGGCCACCGCATAGCAACCCAGTCGGAATGGACCCAGAACTGCCTGCCCCCCGCCCCCAGGTTTCAGAGAAGCGAGGATCAAGAAATTGTTAAATTGAAGTACAAACAAAAGAGCTGGGACTTAGTAGGTGCTCAATAAATAGTCACCAAATGTATTTCCACATGGAATTCAGAGTGGAAACCAGTCTAGAGTTTGCACATCTCCTTCTAGTGCACACATGCCTGTGCGTGTGCACCCACACACAGATTTATTATGTATACATATGCAGTCTCACCGAGGTCTGGTGACATAGGGATGACAATGTGGGCAGAAATCCACGGGGTCCACAGTTCAAGACCACCAGCTGCTCCACAGGAGAAAGACTCCGTTTTCTACTCCCAGAAACATTTAACTGTCCTAGAAACCCATCAGGGCATTTGAACCTGTCTACAGAATCGCTGTGAGTCATCATAGACAAGGTGACAGTGAGAGAGAGTTGATCACACGTGCCTGCATAGTTTGTTCACTGTGCATAGACCTAGGTTATTACATGTAGACATCTCATGTGACTAGTTCCCTGTACTTGCCCTGACATTAGATTGCTTAGCTTGTCTTCGGGTTGTGCTTTGTACACATGGTCATTTTGGAGCCCTGCTTTGCCCAGTCTACATCATAGCAGCAACAGGCAGCCAAGCTCTTCCCTGTAACGGGGGGGACAATAAGATACCCCTGACCGAGAGTTTCTGTCCTGCATTGGCCATACTGGACAGTGCTTCTGTACACAGTCTTGCCTCCATCTGCTAAGGCCCGCCGCAATTCTTCATGGGATGCACACATAGGAGAGTAATCACTGGTTCAGTGGATATGCAAGCCTTCACCTTCACAAGATTAGGCTACACTCTATTCCGAAGTAAGAAATGGTGACCAGATGCCCTTCCACTGGTCATTCAAAGAGATGCTTATGAAGACTACTCTGCAGAACGTGTGTGTGTGTGCGCGCACACACACACGCACGACTGTAATGTTAAGTTAGGAAGAGGGGGATGTCCTGTGTAAAAGGTGGGAGAGTAAGACTCCTCCCCTTGAGTTGATTCAGACCAATGGCCACCCTGTAACACAGAGCAGAACTGCCCCTGTGGGTTTCAGAGACTGGAGCAGAAAGTCTCATCCCCAGGAACAGCTGGTGCATTTGTATTGGTTTCCTTGAAGTGAACAGCACAATGGCTAACCCCCTGGGCCAGATTCAGACAGTCATCGTGGAGGTCAAGCCTCCCCTTGCCCTGTATCTTCCTGTGGGACTCGCGGTACCTGCTGTATCATTTTAAAATGGCAACACCCACTTCCTGGAGCTCCAGGCTTCTGAAACTTCTTCCACTTTCAACTCCTTTTCACCTGGGAAATTTTCAACAGGGAAAGTGCTGCCTGCAACGCCTTGAATTCAGACACATGTAATTTTGAATGAGATTTTGAGGTGCTGCTTTTATGGGTCACTACATAGTCAGCGGTCCACATTCGGTGGACCTGCCCATAGGGGGGTCTCGATGCATGGCTTCTGAAGCTCTGCTTTGGGCTGAGATCTTATGGGAAGTAACTACTCAACAAATGAACCCCTCACCCCCATCCCCACCCAAAAGCATGATTTTAACAACCTAAAGAACAGTGGAGTCACTGTCTTGGTGTTAGTAGGTATTAAAGTGTGAGTGGGTTCTTTTTACTATTTTCTAAGTTCCTAGAAAGTGGTTTTAATATTTCAAAAAGGTAAAGTTTAATTTGCTTATTTAAAAAAATCCTGTTATTTACTGCTTTGTAAATAAAATTCCTTGTGCTACTTGTGTTTATCCACACACCCACCGCTCAATTTATTACCTCTGTGGGGAGCTGAGGAAAGGTTTGTTTGCCTTGAGTTACAGCAGGTGGACCCTGCATTCTCCAAGGGCCTGGCCTCTGGGCCAGTGCTCACATCACATGACCGAAAGAGAAAGGGCTCCTGTTAGCACCTATTAAGAGAAGAAGTCTAGTGGGTTAATTATAATTAAAAGTTTGATCTGCAAAGTCCCCTGCTTTGGCTGGAACCTAGACTTTCTGAGCACTAGAGTCAGTGCTTGGGATTTAGGAAGTAATTAAGGCCCAAGGACCAAAGAAAATCTCTTTCCCAAGCTCCTTAGAATACGATGACGTCATCAACAATTTCTATGTCTGGGGGCTATGCTTTAAGTGCCAACCACCAGTTTTACAGTTCCAATACACCGACAACTCCTGGGAAAAACAACAATGAAGCTTTCTAAGCCAGGAAACAGTCTTGGAAACCCACTGGAGCAGGTCTGCCCTACTCTAGTGAGTCACTGTGAACTGGACTTGACCCCACGGCAGGGAGCAGAGTTGGGGATTTAATGAGTGAACCTAACATGAGGTCATATGGAGCGTGGTAGGTCTTAATCCCTTCTGAGTGAGGTCCTTCAAACAGAGAAGCGACAGAAAAATTGGCAGAGGAAAAAACACCATGTGACAATGGTGTCATACAGGGCTGAGTCAAAAAGTATTCACCCAAATCATAGAACTCTTGATTAGAGAAGAATATCATTATGTGAAGCTATTGGTTCTTAAGCTATCCTCTGTCTCTGTTTGTATATCACTGAAGGTGGTGCTTCCACTTCTCTAACCCTTCCCAGAAGAATGCTGGCTCTTCAATGTCCCCAAACCCAAACCCACTGCCATCCAGTGGATGCCGCCTCACAGTGACTCCATAGGACAGGGCAGACCTGCCCCAGTGAGTTTCCCAGGCAGTAACTCTTTCCAAACTATACTCACTGCCACGGCGTTGATTCTGACTCTGAGCAGCCCTATTGGATAGGATCGAGCTGCTCCTGTGAGTTTCCAAGACTTAACTCTTTACTTCAACTCTGTCCCCCCCACAGAGTGGCTGGTAGTTTCGAACTGCTGACCTAAAGTTAGCAGTCCACTTCATAACCACCTCCCACCAGGCTTGATGATCAACACCATGCCAAAATGGCAGTTTTGCCCCTTTGCTAAAGGGACTTAAATCGTGTTCCTTTGAGATGTTCTTTGAGTTTAGAAAGCAACAAGAAGTCAAGGGCAGGCAAGATAAGAGTTATAGGATTCATGTGGTAAAATGCCCAATTCAATTCTTAAAGAAGAGACTTTGCTATCCTCTGAGAAAGACCGGGTACACTGTGGTGACGGGGTAACAAACCTACTCAATGTCAGGGAGTAGGGCTCTTTGGAAGCCTGTTCTGGGTGTGGACGGAGTCTCTTGGGAGTCAGTAGATAATTATCACTCAGTAGATAATTGCTGGGAATGGGGGTGGGGGGTGGGGGGAAAGGGGGTGGGGAAGGGGGAGGGGGACAAGCCAGGTACAGCAGTGCATCTTCAATCCCTGAGAAGAAGACATCCTGTTTGGTAAAGCAGAGACTCTGTGATCGTGAGCACAACCTGCATGGAAGTCAATGAAGAAGCACACACATCCATAAAGAAGGCAATAGCAACTGTGATCCTGTACACAAAAGAAGTGACGTGGTGGGGGCCCAGGTGGGCTAAAGGAGGTGACCCAGTTCAGAAACTAGTTGAGAATGGGAGGGGTACCAGTTGGGGCAGACCGTCTAAACAGTGGGGGTTTGTTTTGTGTAGAGTATGACATACTCTAACCCAAACCCATGGTCGTCAAGTGGATTCCTATGCATCACCACCCCATAGGACAGAGGGAGACAGCCCCATAGCATTTCCAGAGCTCTCGATCTTAAATAGAAGTAGCTTACTTCCTCGTTCTCCTTTGAAGCAGCTGATGGGTTTGATCCACCAGCCTTTCAATTAACAGCTGAAGACTTCCTCCCTGCTCAGCTCTCAGAACTGTAAAAAAGGGGAGGGAGGGATGGAGAAGGGAAGCCAGCTACAGCCTAGTAATTAAGGAGGCTACCTCCCACACAGCACTTAGAAAGGCATGACCAGATGCAATAAAAGCATCACTTCAAAAGCAGAGCTGAGCTCTCAAGAAGTACAAGCATTTCTAGGGACCAGAGAACCCTGGAACCCAGTTAAAGCACTGGTCAACTAATTGTAGGTTGGAGGTTCAATCCCACCCAAAGGTACCTGGAAGGCAGGCTTGGTGATCCGTTTCTGAAATATCACAGACTTGAAACTCTTATAAAATGCAATTCTATGTGCAGGTCAGCTTCCTACCTCATGAGATTGAATCTTTGGCCACAGGTTTGGCTTCCATGTTGGAGATCAGAAACAAACGGGAAACGGAGAAGTGGTTTTGATGACAGGGGAGCTAGTGAGAGTTAAAGAAGCAGATGCCTAGGACTCCAAAGAAGTGACTTGGGAGAAGCGAGACACACCCCTTTCTACCACATGAAGCCAGGATTCTGAGAAAGCTGTCTGCAAGAAAGAGAAGATGACAGGAGACCTGGTGTGAATACAGGAAAACAAGAGAGTTGTGCTCTTCACTGCTGTTTCTGCAAGAAAAAGAAAAAGAAAAATAGCTCACCAAGAAGGAATGCCAAGAACTTGTTCCCACAAAGGTTTGGGGCTCAAATGTACTTCACTTGCAATTCCCAAATTGAAATGGAACTCAAGTGCATATTCTGAATGGTGATACCTATGAGGCATCTAGACAGAGAGTTGGAAAAGAACAATATTTATGATGGATGAGAGTTTTCAGAATGTACATGGGAGTCATAGGGAGGTTGCGAAATAATGGCCATCCAAAGACATCAGGTCCTGACTCCTGACCCTGGAACTGTTATCTTTCAAGAAAAAAAAAGTCTTCCTGGGTGGGATCAAGCTGGGATCAAACTCACTGCCTTCAAGCCAATTATAACTCATGATGACCTCACGGCATAGAGTAGGATCACTCCTTAGGATTCTTTTGTCTATAATGTTTCTAGAAGCAGACCTCTGGGTCTTTTTCCTGCAGTGCCTCTGAGTGGGTCTAATCCCACAACCTGTAGGTGAGTGTGTGAGTTTAAAACAGTTACACGACTAAGGACCTCAGGGTTATTCAGATGGTCCCCCAATCCAATCACAAGCGTCTTTTAATCAAAGTCAACCAGTTACCAACAATAAAAACCCCAAACTCACCACCATCCGAATGATTCTCACTCATAGGGACCCTATACAGGGGTACCAAGAATATCAATCTTTATCAGAACAGACAGGCAATAGCTAGTGCATTTGAACGACCAGCTTTGAAGTTAGCAGCCCTGATGTCTAGTCTGCAATTCTACCAGGAAATTCCCCTTAAGAGGGACCCACAGGAGATTCTCTCCAGACACTGAAAGATAAGGGGATGTAATGATGGAACAGGCGTAGCCTGGTGTCATGGTGGATTATACATTGGGCTGCTCACTTCAAAGTCAGTAGCTCAAAACCACCAGTTGCTCCAAGGGAAAAAGATGAGGCTTTCCAGTCCCATAAAGAGTCAGTCTCCTAAACCCACAGGGGAAGTTCTACCCTCAGGCCACTGCAAATTAGAATTGTCTCAATGGCATTGAGTTTTGAGTGAGCTCAAGGAATGAAACTTACCCACAAACTAACAGCAGCTGCCAGAGGCAGGAAGGACTGGCCTGAATTCTCCCCAAAGTTTCCTGCCCCCTCCTAGACTCCAGTCCAGCAAAGGTGTTTTCAGACTGCTGATCTTCAGAATTCGAGTTAAAAAAAAAAGCTGTCTATTGTCTTAAGCCATTAAGTGTATGGTGATTCGTTATAGGAGAAACAACATGTCTTCATAGAATGAGAATGAACAAGTCTCAAGAAAGATAAATAAAAATAAATCTACAACTTAGACACTGAATGGTGAACGATAGCATACCAAATACAAAGAAAAGACCTCTAAAAAATGGAGAGAAAGTATGGGGTATGAGAGAGGTAACGGCCAGATGACAGTAGATTTTTCAGAATGCTAACATCATCCAGAAGAAAAAGGAATAATGTATTTAAATTGTCTGCAAAGACAGATGGTCACTTAGGAATGAGAGTAAGACAAATACATCTTAAGGCAAACAAAACATATACTTACCATGAGTAGAATCCTATTGGAAATAAAACAAAAAAGAATACTTCCAAAATGGGTATTTCAGAAAAAAGGATCCCAGACTCAGAAACACCCAAACCATCAGCTATGAAGACGGGTGGTGAAATATAAACATGCAGTCTGTGTCTGAAACAATAGCAATAATATTAAAACCTCCACTCAGGGACTAGAAATAAGGCAGGATTTAAATAGTAACAAGGAAGGTAAGAAGGAAGAGTTTGAGTTGAAGGGCTCTAAAGTCTTCCCATCATTCAGGAATTAAGTAGACATGCTCACTACTGCAGGAGCCCTGGTGACCAAGTGGTTATGCATAGAGTTGTGCCAATGACAAGGTCGGGAGTTTGAAACCACCAGCCAGCTCCAAAGGACAAAGATGAGACGCTCTACTCCTGTAAAGAGGGACAGTCTCAGAAACTAACAGGGGCAAGTCTGTCCTGTCCTATGTTTCTAGGGTCAGAATTGACTCCATGGCAGAGTCACGGTATTTTTGAGTTTACTCGTAAGCATTAGATTATGTATAAAGAACTTTGACCGGCACAACAGAGGAAGGGGACACCAAAGAAACAGTGCATCACCCAATACCAAGAAATAGCAGCAAAAACCTCACTGACATTTAACCCAGGCTGACTCACAGCCCCTCTATCTGTGAGATCACAACTGCCCCTCTGGGTTTCTGAGATGATTGTGGTTTCAAATGGGTGACCTGATTGTTCACAGCCCAGTGGGGAACCCACTACAGCATCAGGGCTCCTTTGGCAAAATAAATCTCCGTGTATCTGTAAGCAGATCCAAATGCATCACAGATCACAGATAGGTGTCAAGAGAGGAGTCCCACCATTTAACGAATTAAGCACCCTTGATGAATTAAAAATGCCACCTAAAATTTAAGAACTGGCCTTTTTAAGCATTAGGAAGGGAAACAGAAAAGTTTCCATATTTTAAGATGATATTATCTATAAAGAAAATTCAAATACTCAACAGTCAAATATAAACAACAACAACAACCCAGAAATGAAATAGAGTTTAGCAATTGGGCTGGAAATGAGAACAAAGGCATGGCAGTTAGCAGCACACATCAGTACAAAAAATTAGGAAATGTCCTTTGGAAAGATCCTATGCACACTAGCAATAAAAAAGTTAAAGAGTGCAACGGAATAAACCTTTATGGAGAAATTTGTTGAGGTTTATTGAAAGACATAAAAGAGGACTCAGAGAAATGGAGAGGTAGATGATAGAGTGTAGTATTCATTAGTGAAAAGAATCGATACTGTAAAATGGAAATCTTTCTAAATCAGTCTATAAAGTGAATGCTAGTCTAATCACAATCCTAACAGGACTTCCTGTTAGAATCATGCTGAAATAAATGATATGCAGAAAAGCAAAGAATCCACAGACACTTTGAAAGAGTAATATGGGAGGAGGCTCCCTTGTAGATATCATGACTTTATAAAGTTGTAGTAATTAAGGCAGGGTAATATTGACTCAGAGCTAGACAAATAGATCAATGGAACAAAACAGGGAGCTCAGATTTAATCCTACACATATGGAAAGCTAATCAATGGTAAAGGTGGCATGAGGAACAAGTGAGGGAAAAGGGCGGACTAACGATAAATAATTCTAAGATTGTTATTTTTCCTTATGGGGTGGGGTGGGGACTGATTGTGTCCTTACCTCAAATGATACACCAAGATCAATCAATCTCCAAGTAGTTAAAACCCCAATTTAAAAAGACAAGGCTTGGAAAGGTGTCTTCAGAGACTTTCAGGTGGAGGACTTCTTTAAAGATCCCAATGTCAGAGAAAACAGGGCCAATCTGACTACTTCACAACTTAAATCATCCATCAAAACAAATCACAAAGAAAGAAAACTCTTGTCACATGTAAAATCAAAAAGGATTGGCTTCTATATTATATAAAGGACATCTGGGGCTAAGCCCTGGTGGTCTAAGTGGTTGATTGCGGGACTGTGGCCCACGGGCTTGGTGGTTCAAATCCAATGGCGGCTCTCAGGAGCGGCACTGGGTAGCTCCCATGACCACCAGAGGCAGTGATGCTCACCCCCCCCCCAAAAAAAAAAACAACAAAAAAAAGGCATCTATAATTCAACAAGGACAGAACAAAATCACAGGTGAAGGGCATAAAAGAACTTCACAAAAAAAAACAAAACCAGGAATAATCTACATGTTAAAAAGAAGTTCCTTTCCTCCTGTAATCAGGGGAATGATTCAAAACCAAGAGATACACGTCCATCCCTTCGAACCCTTGGCAGAGTCCTGCTCCCAAATTGCTGTAGGAAGGACAGAGAAATAACAAGACTGAAGGTATTTTACATTAGTCTGATGTACAATATCAAATCAGTGAGGATGGAGTGCATAGGTTCCCAAACATTTTTAGCCTACTGCCCCTTTATCAGAAAAGAAAAAGAAAAATTATTACACAGCACTCTCTGTCAATTAAAAACTTGTGTACTATAGACCATAATCCAGGATAAAGCATAGCATCTGTTTTTACAGCCTACCTGGATAGTTCCAGCATTGTTCTGGAGGATGGGGGGGGGGCATCTCCCACATAGAAAAAGACTGAGGGAGAGAAACAGGAATTCTCAAATCTTGCCCCCCCCAAAAAAAAAACCAAATTAATTCAATTTAAAAGAGAAGGTGGCATTACTTAGTAACACTGCATTTCAGGACCCAGGATTGCCACTACTAAGGATATGTCCAGAAAAATCTCCTGAGTGTTCACAGGAAAACTTGTAAAATCAGTCCTTATGAAAGCTCTTTTTGTGATATGTTGAACACCCAGCTGCACCTGATCCAAGCCGTGTAGTTTCCATTGCCTCATAGGCATGTGAAAGTTGGACATTGAATAAAAAAGACTGAGGAAGAATAGATGCATTTGAATCATGGTGCTGGTGAAGAACATTGAAAGTGCTATGAGATGCAAAAAGGACAAACAAATTTATCTTTACAGTCAAAATGCTCTTTAGAGACTAGAAGGGTGGCACTTCATCTCACATACGTTGGACATGCTGTCAGGATTGCCATGGAGTTCATAGAGATGGATCCCATGCTTTGCAGAGCAGAAGGGGCTCGCACAGTCCTCAAGTATGTGGACTGACACAGTACTGCACAATGGACTCCAGCATAGGGACCATGGTGAAGATGACAATGTTTCATTCGGTTATATATAAGGTCACGGAGGGTCAGAAATGACTCAATGACATTTAACATCAGCAGCACCAACTATTTGTAATAATCATTTTTTAAAACTTTCTTTAGTTGCAGGGAGGAAAATGGACCAGTGACTAGTAAGTTGCCTGCCCGGTGTAAGACTGTATATAAGGCCATGGCACTGACTGATCCCGGGCTGCAGGCATTAAACTGTCGAGACGTACTGTTGAGAAAATGAATGCTTCAGAATGACATATTTCAGTATGATCTCAATTTGTGAGGTTTGAAAATATGCAAAGTGATCAAATCTGTGTCGAGGCAAATCTGACCTGGGGTGACCCTCTAAGACAAAGTAGAACTAGCCCATAGGATTGCCAAGCCTGTAATCTTTGTGGAAGGGTAGTTGGTGGTACTGCAGGTTAGGACTTGGGCTGCAAATCACCAGATCAACCATTCCAATCCATCAGTGGCAACAAGAGAAAACTATTAGTCTGTAACTTTATGGAAGCACTGTTCCCTCTCAGCTGTTAGGAGTGGGAATTAGGTCATTGGGCTTCGTTTGGGGGCTTGTTTTAGTTTGGTGATCTTTATGCAAGCACACGCCTGCATATTTCTCCCTTAGAGTGGCTGATGAGTTGGGACCACTGACCTTCCAGTTAGCACTGAGCACTTCCTCCTTGGGCCACCTGGGCTCCTGTCTGTGCAATTCTGTCCTGATCTGCCGGGTCTCTACCAGGTGAAGCTGATTCCGTCACAGTGAGTTTTGCTAGAGTAGAGGGTCAGTGGAGAGGAGGGTGGCACGGATGGACACAGAGCCACAGCCGAGGCCTCAGCCATCCCAGCAATCTTGAGGGTGAGACCCTGGGGCTCACCATGAGTCAGAGAAACCAGAGACTCCCAGGACCCGATGTGTCAACACCCTCACCTCCCTTCCTCTGCTGGGCCAATTCTGAGGCATGTGCTTTGGACTGAATCCCAGAGCTTCCCAGAGGTGCTGTGCTCCAGGCGCCCTTCAGGAGAACGGGTTCAATGGCAGATCCTTGTTGGCTTTCCTCCTCCGTAGCCCTTCCCTCCTCTCCTCTCTGTGTGAGCCACATTCCCTCAGGAAACCACCTTCATGAACCGCCCCCCCCCCTCAGCATCTGTGTGACTGCTGGGAGAGCCCCGGCACCAGCAGGCATGTCCATGTGCCCCAAAGACCTCCCTGCTGTCACTCGGGCCCCAGAGGGGGCCTGAAAGAGAGCAAGGGCTGTAGGCAAGCATCTGGAGCATATGCCACAGGCAGAAGATGCAAGGTAAAGCACAGGGCAGAAGAGAACAGGGCCTGGACGAGGAGGTGCAGAGAGGAAACACTCCTCGGGGTAAATACGGGGTGTGAGGGGCCTGTGTCGCTGAGCCTGTGTTGGCATTTGCCGCAGTGCCTCATCCGGAGACTCCCTGGTTGGAATCAGGAGCTTAGCTCTCCCCAATGATGTGCTATCCTGTGTCTAATCCTTCTGCATGGCAATTTATTTATGTTCGCATTCCAGACATGTCTGCAAAGCAGGACTTGCTGCTAATGGATTCTGCTTGGAGATAAAATATTACCAAATGCCACTAGAGAAGGACTTTTTGATACAGCACCAAACCACAGTCCAGTCCCCCCCAAATGGAGGCTTCTGCAGTGAGTTAGAAAGCATATGCCTTGCCTACGATGTGAACAATGAGTGCTTCCATGTTTACTTTTATTGCATACAAACAATCGCATAAACAAAAGCTCCAAGGGGACTCCCATCACGTACTCTCCTGGAGACGTGCTGATACTCTCCCTCTAAGTGGAGGCATTATTCATTTATTTCCCCCTAAATCCATTGCACCTGGTCCCCGAGTCAATCCAACTGCTATCAACAGGGAAAGCATTTTCATGGGGTTCAGAGCATCTCGTGGCGCTGGCGGCCTGATTCGGAAGGCAGGAGGCTTTTACCTGACTCTCCCTTTCCCTCGAAGGTGGTTTCCCTTGAAGGAAACCAGCTGTGACTTTTCAGTGCAGAATGCATGTAAACAGAGACATGGAGTTGATAAAAGCTATCAGTTCAAGTGGCCATCAGCTCAGCGAGCCCCAAGTGAATGTCCTTTCCCTGCCGGCTGGCATCTACACGGGTAGGGGACAAGGTGGCTGTCCTGGGCTCACTCTGTGTGAGGAGGCCCTAGAGAAGCACAGTCTGATCTTCAGAGGCAGAACATGCCATCATCTGAAACAGCAAGTCCCAGTCACTTACATAGAGATAGCTGCCTTCTTCGCATGTTCAGGGAGTGTCCCTAAGCCTTATGAACATAACCAGGGTTTGGCCTCCAGCCACTCAAAGGGCCTGTGGTCCCCATGGAAGTGGGCATTACTGGACATAAGGTAAATCTTGCTTATGGCTACCTCAGTGGGGAAAAAAAATTTAACTCATTACCTTCAAGGGTTTTTTTTGCCACTTGCCACCTTATAAAACAGGGTAGAACTGCCCCGGGAGGTTCTGAGACCGTAACTCTTTAGAAAAGTAGGAAGCCCTGGCACTCTCCTGGGGAGCAGGTGGTGGTTTTAAACCGCAAACCCTGCAGTTAGCAGCCCAGCTCATAACCACGACGGCAGCTCAAATTCAAGATGCTCTGAGCTGAAATATCAGTCCCACTCCGGCATAGCTGTGTGCTCTAGCCACTTAACCTCCCTGCGCCTCTGAGTAGTATTTAGACACCGAAACATGTGCGGGTTCACTGCAGTGGTTAAAGGAGATACTGTCTCATACATGCTAGGCAATGTGTGTGGTGTTTAGCAAGTGCTCCATAAACAAAAGCTGCTACTCTTATCGCTGCTAGCATGTAGCCAGTGGAAAGAAAAGTCTACCTATCTCTGCCTATTGCCAAGGAGCCTGGTGGCTAGAAGTTGGCCTGTGATCCACACAGTTCAGCAGTTTGGAATCACAGGCAGTTCCAAGGAGGACAGACTGAGCTTCCTACTCCCAGAGTCACAGTCTGGAAACTGACAGCCAAGCCATGAATTTGGTGGGTTTGTTGTTGATGATGTTGTTCTTAAGTAGACTGTAGCCTTGGGGGTGGGAAATGGCTTGACTCTTGGTGCAAAGACAAGGAAACTGGTGAATAGAACTTCGTTGGAATGTATGAGGACCATTTAACAGGAGAAATGAGATTTCGACCCTCGTAGACAGCCGGGTCCTAAATGTGATGAAGCCAACTTTCTCATCAAATGGGAGGGGGTTCTTGAAGAGATCCAGCTCCTCTGTGCTAGCCGGGCAACTTCTTGTGCATCATCCGATCTGCTAAGTAGGACGAATGCTGGTCTCTAGTTCTGAAGTCAGACCTCTCCCCCAACACGGGTCAGGAAATTGGCTCCTGACGCATTCCTCAGTGTCCTGTGAGTTGGGTTATCATGAGCCAGTTACTCGCAAAATGTGTAGGATAAAAACAAGCCTCTTGGGTCTGTAAAAGGCAAGTAGGTCCAGTAGTGAGCACCTCCCTATCCAGAACCTCTCTCCTGAGAAGTTCTATTTTGCACATCCCCAGTCTGCCCTCCGATGCAGTTGTTCCCAAGGAAAGGTTGGTGAACGTATGGAAAAAGACAGCGTGATGCTCTGCCATTCCTGTATGGATTTCATTGTGCACTGGGCTTTTTATCCTTACTTGGAGTCTACCATGCTGGCATGGGCTGGACACCAAAATAAACAAGCAACAACAGCAGCAACAACAATAACAATATAATAATAACAACAACAACAATAACAGCAGCAACAACTATAACAAAAGCGGGGTTGCTGCAGAGTCTGAGCCCTGCCCAGCAGCCAGCCTTTCCGATGCAGTGTTAACATGGAATGATTAACACATACATGGAGTGGGGGGGTTAGACAGGCCATCTTAAATGTTCCCAAAGTGCCACTGTGGTATCAAAGTTTCTGAAGAATTCTAAAAGTAAAGGGATTTCCACTAGCCACCGTGCGCAACTCAAGAAGAAAACAAACAGATCCATAGTTAACCTGTTTGTAAATCGTTCTGTGTTCTGTGTTTGGCTTGGGCTGCTGAGATTCATGGCCTGTGTTCTGATGCGATCTCATCTCAGAGCATCTGTGGGACCCTTGGTGAGCATCAGTGTTCACTCAGTCAGCTGCCCTAAGAACACAGGCTCAGCCAGCATGAGGGCGTCCATTCAATCCCTCTAACAAGCCCAGTGGAGAAGAGCTGCCCTTTGTCTCTGAACACAGACAGATTGCTCAGAGAATCAACCTGGCCCGGAACGAAGCTCTACCCAGCATCTAAAACATGTACCATCCACCTACACCATCCACCTCTTGGCCCTCAGCCCTGAGGGGGTCAGACTCAACTGTATATTACTTCTTTTGCGATCCCTCCCCTTTCACAGTCAGAGAAGGAAACAAAGGGAAATCTCATTGTGTGGCCATATGCGGTGTCCTGATATTATCTAATGTGATAGACTATTTATGGAGCACCCCGCACCCAAGTCCCAGGGGACCTTGATTGTAACTCTGGTATGTGGTCCAGTTGCCCCTGAAGCACACAAATCAAAGTCAAGTGTAAGGGGATACGTTTCCAAAACGCTAGTGCTCCATGGCTACTGATTAATATAGAAAGGGAATGTGAGCCTAGCAGTGTCTATACCAGAGTTGGTGCTCCATAAAGGGCACCAAATAGACCTGTTCAAGGAGCCCTGGTGGTTAAGCGCTGGGTTCTATCTGAAAGGTCAGTGGTTTGAAACCACTAGCCACTCTTCTGAAGAAAGGAGGCTTTCTACTTCCACGAAGAATCAGCCTCAGCAAGCCTCAGGCGCAGTTCTGCTCGGTCTTGGAGGGTCTCTGTGCGTCAGAATCGCACACATTCAGTGAGTGAATGGACATTTCTGGGTGGAACTTGGATTTCTTATCCCAAAGATGCTTTCTCTCTATCAGTATTGTATTTGCCCTGCTATCTCGAGGTTGTTATCACCAAAAACTATGTGACCAGTTCTCCCAGGGGTTCTTGGAGGGAGGTGGGTGTCTGAGAGATGAGGAATAGTCTCCCTGAACTCTGAGTTCTAGTCCCAGAGATTCTCCCTTTGGAAGCTCATGTGATTCCATTCCCCGGCTCTAGTTGCCATCTGACTCCAGCCCACGCGGCTCTGCCAGAAGGCTGACATAATAGACACTGATGGTGATCAAACATCAAAGAGCAGAGCAACCTGCCTCCTCTCCCTTTTTTTCATAGAAAAACTTAATCAAACAATCACTTTGATAAATCAAAGAATAGGCAGAGAGAGCTGATCTCAGAACAACTGGTGTGAATATCCTCAAACCCTTCCTCCTTAGCCTGAATGCCCACAGTGTACTGCTTTGCAATGGAGGGGCTTTGCAATTTGAGAAGCATTGCCTGATGAGGTGTCTTCTGGCCTGAGAGTCAGGAAGCTTGAGTTTCCAGGTTTCCTTGGGTTTCCCAAAACTTGAGATTAAAACAGGCAAATGTTTAAGTCCTAGTCCCTTGGTGTCTCCCTCTGTACGGTGTGGGTATATATTATGCAGCCCCAGACATATGGTCATAGAGAGTGGTGTGTTGATTTTACATTTTCACAGCTGCTAACATCTATTCTTGATCCACCCTCCTTGAAACAGCAATAGGACAAATACAGATTTTTTTTAAATCCCCAGGAAAAGAATAGCTCTCGCTCTCCCTCCCTCTCTCTATATATATATATGTGTGTGTATGTATATACATATATATGTATATACATATATACATATTTATATATATATCAAACTTCTGAAGACTTCAGCTACCCATAATTCAATAGCAATGTCAGTGATAACAGACCTCCCTGAATGCCTTTTGTTGAGCACTTTCTCAGTGTAAGATGCCATGGGGTTCAAATCCCCTTTCCAGCTCTTGTCACTCTGTAAGGACTCCTTTGGTATCTAATCCAGTCCTCACCTTAGGACTATATATTTCCCCCTAATAGTCTGCTCTGAACTTGTATAACCAGAGTGCTCATTAGATGCGGGATGGTGAGACTTCCTTTCACATACCTGGTAGCGTTATCAGCTCTGGTCAAGTAGAAGAAGGTCAATGAGAAAGGAGAAGAGCCCGGGTGAGATGGATTGTCACAGTAGCCACCACCATGGGCTCAAATGTAACAATCACTGTGAACATGGCACAGGGCCAGGCAGTGTTTTGTTCTGCTATAAACAAAACCAGAGTGGGTCAGAACTGACGCAATGGCATCTGACAACAACCAGCCTGACTAACCAATGTCTTCGCCTGACAACTTTTCTGAAACAGTTGAGAAAGTGGTGCTTTCTCCTTCTGAGAATGTGGGCATAAGACAGCATAAGCTGGAGCTGTCAGCACCCATCTTGCCCATGAGGGAGACACAGTGCCCAAGAACTAGGCCAAAAACAGGGGTGGGGGAGGGAGAAAGCAGGGATCAAAAGATAGATGGAGTGTGTGTGGGTGGGGCTGGAGATGGGTTGCTTGACATTAAACTTGAGCCCCTTGATACAGACGTACCTGAAACCAACCCTGCTACTTGATAAAATAAATTCTATGTTCTTGCTTGAGCTCCACACAATGCGAAGAGTCCCAACAAATATTTGATGATGAAAGTGCATGGCCCAAAGAGCACACTCTGGTGGTCCAGTAGGTAAGTGTGGCTGCTAACCAAGCAGGTCAGTGGTTCAAATCCACTCCACTGCTGCACAGGAGAAAGGCCTGGCAATCTGCTCCAATCATGATGACAACTTCAGAAATCCGACAAGACCGTCCCTCCCTATCACCTGTAGTATGTAGGAGTCAACATTGACTCGCCGGACATACAGCGTACATGAGCTTTGAGGGAGAATTATCTTGGTTTCCTAGACATCTGTGGCAGAGAGAAATTAGGTGGCTCACCCCGAAAACTGGACTTACATGGATGTAAGCCCAGGTCTGCACCGTGCCAGAGTCCTGCTGCTTTTCACATGGTAGGCTGTGAAGTATGGTCCTCAGTGAATCTAGCTCCCTTGCCTACAAGGCTATTCCCACCCCTAGGGGCTCTGAGCCGCCACATGCAGCTGTACAGCGCTGCACACCCCATCCAGCACCACTCGCATGAGGTATTCATCTGGATTGACTAGAGAAACAAATCCAGAGACAATTATATGTATAAGAAAGAGTTTTATATAAAAGAGCAATTGTACATTAAGAAAACATGGCAGACCAAGTCCTTAAGTCCGATATTACTCCTTGCATCAAAACTAGTCCATAAATTTGTCCTTAGACACACACAGCTAAGTAATGATGCTGAATGCAGGAAGATCATGGGCCAGTGGACGGAAAGACTTATGGGTCCAGTAGCAATAGCAGCATCTCAGCTGTGAAGTGTGGCTCCACATGGCTCCTCCAGCTCCAGGGCTCTAGCTGCCATCGGTGTAGTTCTATCTGCCTTGTCAACAGGAATGTGCTTCACCTCCAGGAAGGAAGACAGGAATTCCTGGAATCCTCAAAAGAAGGCCACACCCACACAGAGGCCTCATTGGCTATGGTGTAATTGACAGGATAGACACCAATCCTTCACAAATTGACAGGAGATTATGTAACTGCTGCAGTAGTCCTATGGGGTGAATCTGTGACATTGAGACAGGGCCATCAGGACAAATGCCAGTGGGGTGGGGGTTCAAGGTATCTGCAGCACAGTGGATCCATGTCTTTTTTGTTCGTTGTCCTCAAAGTGACTCTGTGTGCAGCAAAATCAACATTGCCTACTGCTATGTCATCTTCACAGTCACAGGGATGATCAAGTCCCTTGTTGCAGCAACTGGGTATTTTGAGTGCCTTCCCGCCTCTTCTTCCAACAACAAACCAGACAATATTCTGTTGTGATCCAGAAGCTTTTCATTGACTGATTCCTGGAAATAGATTACCAGACCTTTCTTCCAAGTTCATCTGAGTCTGGAGGCTCTGGTGCAAATCTCTTCACCACAGTTCACCCTGGTGATCTTGGAAATGCTGGTGCACCAACTTCTGGCAGCACAGCAATATGTAAACACCTCAGCACAACACACTGAGAGTTTATTACTGATCTCTCATCACTCAAACACCTCTCAACTGCTCCATCGCCTGCATGTTTGGCCCAAGCTTCCAGCAAGCCCCACTGGGGTTTCCTAGCTGCATTGCCAGTTGAAACAAAGGGCCAGACAGGTTTCCTTTCCCTCCAACTCAACCCAGCCACTGCCAATCTTGTCACTAGGCTAGCAAATATACTTTAGTTTAACATAAGCCATTTTGATAGCACAGATAAATCATCCTACATCCATTGCCTTTGTCCAGCCAAATAGAGAATTATGCAAAAGACACAGAATGAAAAGCAATGAGTCAATTTAACATAGTGGAGCTCTTCCAGCCCTCGGTGGTCTCTGGCCAGATGGGTCTCTGGAACTCACTCTCTGGGTATGCATTGTTCGGGAGGTGTGTGAGTCCCAGTCTCCACGTCCTCATCATAGGCTAACTAGAACCCACCTGAGCTATGCAGACCATTGTCCTTATCTTGAAACATAGCATACCTGTCTTTGATGAAAGGCCATCAAGATGAAACCCCCTCTCCCAACAGCCCCTGAAGCTCCAGGCAGTGTCTTCCATAGCCAGGCCATGAGGCAGTCTGGTTAGTCTTCTTTCTTGCCCGATTGAGGGGTCCAGCTATGTAGGGTGTCCTGTGCTGTCCCAGAAGCTAACTTCCAAAAAGAGGTTTGTGGTGAGCTAAAGTGTCCTTGTGAGATCCTACTCCCCTTGTGTTGTCCCGTGAGATCTCCTGCCTAGACCCCACAGGCCACCACTGGGGTGGCTCTGGTCCCCATGGATGGATGGCAAGAAGTCTGTCCTGGTCACATGTACACTGGCTCCCCAGTTGAGCCTTCTCAGTGGTGCTCATGAGGGAAGCATTCTTGAGCTTGTTTTGTAGATAAAGGGACTCTTGAAGAGGGAGTAGGTGGTTGAACTGGGATGTCAATCCAAGTGTTGCCCGAGTCTAGAGCCCATACTCTTGACCCCAGTCTCTCTCCATCCCTCCCCCCCCCCAACTCTGGAAAGTTCTTTAATTCAAATTTGGAAGGAAATTTGCTCTTGGAAATTATAGCATTATTGGATATGTTGTTCTGGAAAGAATAAGCATCCTTACAGTGCCCATAACTTCCCTGATCTCATTTCCTCATGTTTTTACTTTCTCCACTCAACCTCGGAGACTCAGTGGTCTCCAGGCTCCTCCTGGACCACAGAAACCTCGTTACTGATTTGGGGGGTGTGCATCAGTTAGTCCCATCCCCAATGAGCACTTATGGTTCAGTGGCTAGCTGTTAACCACTTAGCTGTTAACCAAACAACAGTGGTTTGAACCTGCCAGCTGTTTCACAGGAGAAAACTATGGCAATCTACTCTCTTAAAGATTACTGCCTTGGGAGATGAGAACTAGAAACACAGGAAACCCAGGGCGGATGAACCCCTTGGGGTCAGTAGGGAGAGTGGCGTTACCGGATGGGTGGAGGGAAGGTGGGGTGGAGGGAGGGAGCCAACTGTGGAACTGTGGGGATCTACAGATTGCCTCCTATCTGGAGGACAGACATAGGGAGGAATGGGCAGGGGAAGATGTCAGACAGTGTAAGATCTGACAAAACAATAATAATTTGTAAAGTAATGAGGACTGGGGGGGAAAGATGGAGGGAGAAGGAAGAGAAGCTCATATCAAGGGTCGGAGTGGAAGACCAGATATTAGGAGAATGTTAATGAAAGCAGGCTTGTGAAGGTGCTTGGCACAGTATATGTAACTATGTATTGAATTATGCTTTGTGAAAAGCAATGTATGAGCCCCCAATAAAGTGATTAAATTAAAATATATATTACCACCTTGGAAACCCTATGGGGCAGTTCTACTCTGTCTTCTAGGGTCAAGAAACAAAGCCACCACAATGACTTTTGCCGCTATTGTAGTTTTTATTCTCTTCACCAGAATACCCACAACCCACCTCTTTCTGCATCTATTGAAATATCTCATCAGAGAACCCTGCCCTGGTAACTCCATCTACCCCACCTCACCCAGTCACCCACACCCACTGTCCTCAGTGTCACACAAATGTTCCATTGCCCTGAACCCCATGTATGGCCACCAGACTGTTGTTGATATGTTTATTGGCCGTCTTCTTCCATCCCAATCTTCTCAGATTGGGAATTTATTTTCTTCTTCCTCAACAGTTTTATTGGCATGTAATTCACATATCATACAATTTAATGGTTCAGTCACATCAATAAGAGTTGTACAATCATCTGCATAATCAAGTTTAGAACTTTATCTTCATTTTTTTAAATCATTTTATTAGGGGCTCATACAAATCTCAACACAATCCATACATATATCCATGGTGTCAAACACATTTGTACATTTTTAAAATTCATTTTATTAGGGGTTCATACAGCTCATCACAATTCATCCATCCATCCTTTTTATGCCAAGCACATTGAACATTTGTTGCAATCATCATTCTCAAAGCATATGCTTTCTACTTAAGCCCTTGGTATCAGTTCCTCATTTTCCTCCTCTATCTCTGCTCCCCCCTTCCTCATGAACCTTTGATAATTTATAAATTATTATTATTTTGTTATATTATACATGGTCCAATTCTCCCTTCAACCACTTCCCTGTTGTCCATACCCCAGGAAGGAGACCATGTGTAGATCCTTATGATCAGCTACCCTTTTCTATCCCACCTTCCCTTTACCTTCCTGGTATCATCATTCTCTTCACTTGTCCTGCAGGAATCATCTGTCTTTGATTCCCTGTGTTTCTGGTTCCTATCTGTACCAGTGTACATCCTCTGGGCTAGTCCGATTTGTAAGGTAGAATTGGGTTTATAATACTGGGCCGGGGGGAGGGCTGGGGGGTGTGGGGGGAGCATCGAAGAACTAGAAGAAAGGTGTATGTTTCATCATTGCTAAACTGTACCCTGACTGGGCCATCTCCTCCCCATGATCCTTCTGTAAGGGGGATGCCCCATTTCCTACAGGTTGGATCCCCAATCTGCACTCCCCCTCATTTACAATGATATAGTCTTTAGTTCTTTGATGCCTTATACCTGACCCCTTCGACACCTCGTGCTTACACAAGCTGGTTTGCTTCTTCCATGTGGACTTTGTTGCTTCTGAGCTAGATGGTCACTTGTTTACTTTCAAGTCTTTAAGACCCCAGATTCTATACTTTTATAGCTATCAAAATATGTAGTGCATTTGTATATTTGTTGCCATCATCATTCTTAAGACATTTGCTTTCTACTTGAGCCCTTGATATCAGCTCTTCATTTTCCCCTCCCTCCCCACCCCCCTTGCTCATGAACCATTGATAACTTAGAAATTATTATTTTGTCATGTCTTACACTGTGTTTACCCATTTTTCTGTTGTCCATCCTTCAGGGAGGGGGTTATATGTAGATCCTTGTAATACATTCCCCCTTTCTACTCCACCTTCCCTCCACCCTCCCAGTATCACCCCTCTCACTGCTGGTCCTGAGGGGTTTATCTGTCTTGGATTCCCTGTGTTTCCACCTCTTCTCTGTTCCAGAGTAGACCCTCTTGTCTAGCTAGATTTGTCAGGTAGAAGTAGGATCATGTTAGTTGGGAGGAGGAAACATTGAAGAACTAGAGGGAAATTGAGTGTTTCATCATTGCTATACTGCACCCTGACTGACTTATCTCATCCCCACAACCCTTCTGTAAGGGGATGTCCACTTGTCTACAGATGGATCCCCACTCCACACTCCCCCTCATTCACAAGGATAGAATTTTTTGTTCTTTGATGACAAATACCTGCCCATTTCCCCCAAATGACACTGCTAAAGAACCATTAATCCAGTTATCATCTCTATAGATTTACAAATCCTGGACTTCATATGCAGGAAACATTAAAAATAAACACTTAAAATGAAGCAGAATAAGTTTACGACTGTCTTTTCAAACTCTAGAATACTGCCTAGCTCATGAAAGTGTTTCATGAGTATTTATGGAATACTCATTAAGGAAAGAAGGAAGGAAGGAAAGGTGCCCTGAGACCCGGTCTGACCCTTTCCCACAGAATAGAATATCAGCGATACTGCTTAGGCAGCCAAGAATCAGCTCCTCACCACACACAGTCAGCCTATGCCAATGTGAGGTGCTCCAAAGAAGTATTTCAGTTACTCTAATCTGCTATAGGTGTGTTTAACCCTACAACACTGAGTGCAAAGTTTTCATAACATTTAATTAAAACATATCTGGTACCGAAATTATAAAGTTTTTGGAACCAACAATGATGTCGACAAATTGCCGCACTGTACTAGTGAAAATGCACACTGCTAGTCATGCATTTTAGCAGCAAAATGCTTGAATAGTGACACATGTTTTGACCGATTGTGCATTTGAGGTTAAGTGGTCATTGGTGTTCAGTGCATTTTACAATAATTTTTAATCTAGTGAAGTTCTGGTGTTGATATTTTTTGTATTTGTTCATAAAACTGTAGTGTTATGTAAAAGGTGCAATACTCATAAAAAATATATTCGTGATATATTTCTCCTTTTACAAAACGTAACAAATTCATTCCGTTCGTCTTTTGAATCGATGGTGACAAAAATTACCACAGCATGGATTGTGATTTGTTTTATGGAAAATGGCAAATTTATGACCTAGATGAAAGCTGTACAGACTAAGATCAGGAAACAGATGCTAATAGGGATGAAATTGGTAAACAAAATGTGTATTATATTTTAAATTTTTGATTGTACAATATAAAATTTTAATTGTATTGCCATTCAAACCAAAAGTATCCCTGGAAATGATACCCATTTGGATGGTCTTCACCATTACCCTGAGGTCACAAAGAGAGGAAGATACAGAAATGTAAATTGCAAGAGTGCACCAGTATTTTTCTGCAGCAAATGCAAAGTTCATCTTTTTATTGCACACACAAAAAAATTGTTTTGCTCAATTCCACACTACTAAAATTATAAACAAATACATTTTGTATTATATTTTATAAATAAAATACATTGTCAGTTTGTTTTTATTAGAAATTAAGGTGAATTTTTTATTTTTGTATTATAAACCCATGGACAAATGTGACAGTTTGGTTCCATTTTAAAAAAAAAACATTGCAAATTTTATATTTTAATGTATTTTTAATGTATTTATGAAAGTAAAGAATAAAACAAGAAAATTTTTCCTGAAATTAAAAATTCAGGGTTATAGGATTAAGGTAAAGGCAGACAACCACTTGGGGCAGGCTTCCAAATCAAATCCTGCTGATGTGGCCTCTGAAAATGCTGTATGCCTCAAAAAGACAGCTTCTAAAATCCAAGTAGCCTATAGCATGAGGCCTATGTAGTTTTAAAGGGCTGAAAAGAAAAAGTGGTCAATCATACATAATTAGCAACCTAATACGGGACAGATTATCCCATGGGGAGCCCATAAGCCCACAAAAGTGTGAAGCATTGTCTTTGAGAGTAGTTGGCCCTCTTTGGTTTACCCACCAACAGAAGTGAGATCACCTTCTCAGAAACACTCCTGTCCCCCACTCCTCTGATCTTGAATTTCCATTGAAATTTGCTGAATTTCATTGCTGGAGTGTCAATTAATTTGATTTGCCCAAGGGACAATGTTCTATGGCTGGAACCATTTGCTCTCCTCTTCTTCCCCCTACCTGAAAATCTGACTCCAGATGCGGTGACACTTCCTCAGAAGAAGTGAGTTTTAAGATGGGTGATTAAGGAAGTTACGAATGGGTCATAGGCCTCAGAGAGACAGATCAGCACCTTGCTTGGTAGAACAGATTAGATGATTACATGAACTGAGGACAGATAGCTAACTTTGTCTTGATGCTTATCCTTATAGTAGTGGTCTCAGGCAATAGTTGTCCTTTGGCAATTGACTAACTTCCTCCAGCATCATGTTCTCTGGGCCCATCCATATCATTAGGTGCTTTGGGTTTTCATCAGTATTTTTTAGCGATGCGTAGAATCCCATTGCGTGTATGTACCAAAGTCTCCTTATGGGCTTCTGCACTGTTTCCAGCTTCTTAACAGTGGTACAATGAAATTCTATTGATCTTTTAATTCCATTTACCATGACCTTTTTGAAGGTCATACATACACACTATATAAAATACATTTTATATGATATGCCTTATGTTTCTTTTCTATGCTATGCATATCTATCTAAATAGCACATAAATATGGTATATGTGTAAATCTTACATATAAGATGTATGCATATATGAAGGGGCTTCAAAAAGTTCCTGGAAAAATTCCATTATCTTGATAGTCCATTTACTGTGAACTTTTTGAAGCTCCATCAGATATATACATTCACAAATGCACATAACTCTCAGTACTAAGTGAAATCTCAGCTCAAAGTGTGATCTATGCAGAAGCTATGGCCAGTGCCGAATTGCTTTAGAATTTAGGAAGATGGTAGTTGGAAGTGTATTTGCTGTTCACCAAGTTTTCCCATGCTCACTATAAGGCAAAACTATTCTCATTTCTAAATCCTATGGTGGTACTGCAGCTTCTAGATGCTCATTAATGTGAATTATTACTCCAATTCATAATGGACTACCGATAAATGAACTTCAGGGCATGTTCTTCCTAATGCATGCTATTGCAATGGGCTACAACTCATGGTCTTCAGACTGGATTTCTTTCAAGTTGGCTAATGCCAACAGTGCTAGTCAATGGATTCAATAAATAATTGGCTGAGTTCCTTGAGCTGGAATCCATCAAGTTTGACCCTGAGTCTTGGCCAGTTAGAGTAATATTCTGTGTAAATCTTGCATTCTGATTTATGTTAAGTCCCTAAATGCTGTACATGAGTGCTCATCTTAATTAAAGACTGTCTGGAGGAAGGAATTCATTTGTTGAAATGAAGTTAGCTCTTTCTCTGCTCTTAATTCTGGGACATCCCCTGATCTCTAAGGAGCTCATTCATACTTTTAGGCTGATGAATGAACTCAACAAGGTCCATGCTTCCAATCAGCAGAGCACACATGGTAACTTAGACATTCTGGAGAGAAAGTCATTCGAATTCAAATTTCCTATCTAACCATGAACCACAATTGTTTCTAGAAACCTTAATGCTTTCTGGGAGGTCTCTGAAACTTCTTGACCTAAAAAAAAAGGTGCAGGGAGGGCATGAAAGAAATAGAACATCCAATCAGATGAAATAGGAAGTCAATGCAAATAAGTCATTATATTGAACTCAAACTGATCCCCACCAAGATCTTTTCCAAATACAACAAAGCCCGTACATTTTCTTTGCTCTTCTTTTTTGAATATGCCAATGTTTCTTCTGCCTTCTGGGCAAGGGTAGAAACAGAGTTACTGGAATCCTTCTAGCTCAGGTCCAAGAGTCCTTTTTCCCTTGCAGGGAAATGGGTAGAATAGTTTCAGAAAATCAGTAATTATCTAAATATTTGAATATAAAGTCACTATTCATACTGGAAATTCATTATTTTTTCCTCCTAGTATAATTCACGGAGGGATGGTGTCATAGAAAAGTCACAAAATTGTGGGGTTTAGATTAGAAACCGAATGAAGGGGATGCTTACCTTCTAAGAAGGTTGTCGCAGGCTGTTATCAAGTCAGCTCCCACTTGGAAGAACACAGAGCAGAAAAAAGGCTGCCCGCCCTTCCCCTTATCCTCACAGGAGCCCGTTGCTACAGCCAATGATAATCTGTTTCATTGAAGATCTTCCATTTTTTTTCCTGGGGCCACTACTTTCTTATTGAAAGTACCTTAATAAACTACTAAAAGAATGAACAAATCTGTCTTGAAGGAAGTACAGCCTGAATGCTCCTTCAAGATAGGAGGGTAAGATTTTGTCTCATCTCCTTTAGGCATGTTGAAGAAGAGACTAGTTCCCGAAAAGGGACATTACACTTGGTAAAGTAGAAAGAGGAAGACCCTCGATGCGAGAGATTGACAGAGTGGCTGCAGCAGTGGGCTGAGACCTAACACCAACTGCGGGCATGACACAGGACCACGCAGAGTTTCATGGTGTCATCCAGAAGGTGGCTGTGAGTTGGAACTGGCCTGGTGGCACCCAACATCAACAAGCTTAGACGTTGATCTTCAAGTATCCACCTCACCTTGGACAGCTCCAGTTTACCTCACTCCATCCTTCTGACATTCCAGATTCGATGACTAACCTATCAGTGATTGCAATTTTTCTTCTCACTGGGTAACATACCACAGAGAAGCTCAGCTGTTTCTTCTCATTTTGCGCTATACCACATTAACAAATGAGGTTGCCCAAAGCTTTACCCTAGCCAAGTCACTAAGATTGACTCTTCTTTGTTGAGTCATAGTGTGAGTCTCTTCCAACCTGAGGGGTTTGGCTTCCAAAATTATATCAGACAAAGTTCTACTGCTGTTCATAAGGTCTTCACTGGCTGTTTTTGTTTTGCTTTGTTTTTCCCAGTAATTCAACAGGCCCATCTTCCCAGGTTGTCTTTAATCTGTTTTGTCTTTAATCTGTTCAGTTTTGCTGAACCCCATTCGCTGTGGGTGACACTGCTGATATTTGCAAGATTGGTGGGATGGCTTCCTGTATCACAGCAACTTGCAAGCCAACACAGCTCAGCAAACTGGCAGATGAATGGTGGCCTACTAAGAATAGCAGTGTGAAATCCCACTGACATCTCCGAGGAGTGAGGCCAGCCTGTGTCTCTCTGCTTTGTGCCTGCGATGATATAAGGGCACTATCAACTGAAACATCCCAGATATAAACAAAACAGAGCAGTTCTATTCTCTCCCCTTTTTCTCTTATTCGGGCTACGTGCAAAGAAGTCCATCTCAGCATCAGGTATCCTTGGAATCAAAGCTCTGCCCAATCTCATACGAGTGAGGTGATAGCCATCATCTATTTAATCATCTAAGTCTCGTTTACTTGCCAGCTAAAGAAAGGGTTGTTGATACTTTGCATGACAGTAGAGGAGATTATGACTGCTAGCCATCTTATGCATAATGGAATGAAGCACTGCCTGGTAGTGTGCTGTTTCATGATCATTGGTATGTTTGAGCCCATTGCTGTATCCATTGTGCCAAACCGTCACTTGAAGGATTTCCTTCACGCTCCTTGACTCTGAATTTTACAATCACCCAAACCAAACCCACTGGTATCAAGTGGATTCCAACTCATCAAGAACCTATTTATATAGGGTTTCTAAGTCTATGTATTTTTATGACAACAAATAGCCTTCTCTTTCTCTTGCAGAGTGGCTGCTGGGTTTGAACCACTGGCTTTGCAGTTAGCAGTCCAATGATTACCTGGCAGGTCCACTAGGGCTCTTTTTCAA